>SKCR01036020.1:0-32284 GCA_019454045.1 Zanthoxylum bungeanum
CTGATGTAGATGGAGTCGTATTAGCTCGTCTGCGATTTCCCGGTGCCATCTGCAAAAACAAATAAAGTTTCAGGTTTCCATCACAATTACTCACTTGTGGTGGCTTGGATCTAACCTATTATATGCATGAATCATGAATAAATAGTATGAACTACATAAATGAAAAGGTCCAAGCAAGACACACATGAATGAGATGAGAGACTTGGCTTTTTAACTACATACTTTAATTCAAGATGGTTGGACTATTTATAATAGTCTTGCAGAGCTGGAAAGGGTAGCAAACAAAGCTAAGAATTAAGGAAACACAACTACCCCACTAACCTAGAAATCAGCACTTCATGGGCATATTAAACCAAACCAGAAAACAAACTAAGCTAGACTAAGTCACTTCCATCTAGTGCATAATATTCAGATTCATCATCAAAGTAGTATAATATTTGGTAACAACACAAATGCTGCTGTTCTTGTATAGCAGCACTTCATGCCCTTCACCTTCACCTATTTAACACGCACGCACAACCCAATCACTATCCACACTCCACACAAACTGACACGGCAACACGCACGCACAACCCAATTACATAGTCTGAGAGTAAATTTAAAAGTAACTGTAACTATAGAACTTGCTAAATACTCCAATCTATCTCCTTTAAGCTATTGTGCATGCCACATAACAAATTAATCTATTCCTAGCAACCCCATCCCCTTCCATTAGATTGAGCCCTGTCTTAGACTCAACCTAAAGACCAAATTTAAGAGCTGGGGCTTCTGCTTCTTCCATATTCCTTGAAAACTCATTCTACTTGGTTGCTACTGTCACCACTTGCCCCCAGTCATCATCATCATCAACAACCATCATCATCATCAAATTCATCATCATCATCAAAGTATCATCAAATCAAATTCATCATCATCATCAAAGTATCATCAAATGAAAAACATTTACCTGTAAAGTCGATGAATTTGATGAAAAAGATTTAGGTTTGAGCCGAGAAAGAAGAAGAAGACAGTTTGTGGATTTTTTTGGTTTTAGGGATTTAAGGGACATTTAGCGTCGAAATTATTTGCTTTTAGCGTCGAATAATTCGACGCTAAAAAGTTGGCTGCTTATTAAAAAATTAGGGTTATTTTTTGGGGAAATTTAATTTTTTAGTTAGAGTCGAATTATATAACATCGATGCTAAATGTATAACAATTATCGTCGATAAGAGTATTCGACGCGAAATGTTAGACATTTAACGTCGATTATTATTTAGACGCTAAATGTCTAACATTTATCATCGATAAGATTATTCGACGCTAAATGTCTAACATTTAGAATCGACTACTCTATTTTTGACGCTAAATTGGTACCATTAATAATAATAATAACTATAATATGATAATTGTACTATTAATAACAGCGACAATCGTTCAACCATATTTAAATAATAATTCAAAACAACAACCAACATTATACTAATAAAAATTATTCATCAATCACATCACACACTAACTTCATTAATCACTATTATCTTCGGTATTTGAGGATTCGTGACTAAACTTGAAGTCATCTTCAGTGTCAAATTCTTCTTCAATTGCTACTTCCACGCTAACTTCAGAATGAGGAATTATCTCAACGTCTGTACTATCTCGAGTTAATGTAATATTTTCAGGAACGGTGATAGTTGGTACATAAAATATCTGTTCAGGAACTTCGAAGTTGTCGGAGACTTCTTGTGTTTCATCTGATATGTCAATACTATCTTTCTCCTGCATGTCCCAAATGCCCCATATATTGTAACTTTTCTACCACCATCCATCTGTTTCCTAACTTTGGATCAGATATATATATCACTGAACGTGCTTGGGTACAAAAAATGTATGGATCATTCTTGTACCAAAATCGTTGAACATTAATTGACGTTAGATGACTACTAACTTGAATTCTCCTATTTCTGGCATTTGTGTCAAACCACTTGCATTCGAATAGCACAATATGTCATCTGGGTCTGTATATCAACTCAATGACTTATTAAAACACTCTGTAGAAGTCAATAATATCTGAGCCGTGTTCTTCTTGGACTACAATTACATAATTTTGAGTCACATGAGCAACATCTCGCTGTTCGGTATGAAATCTAACTCCGTTCACAATGCATTCACTGTATTCATAAGCCTGCTTTTGAGGCCCATGAGCCAAAGAAACCAACGAGGATGACGAGTCTAATTGACCATTTTGCACTTGGTTGTTTATCTAACAATGAGAGAAATATATGTGTTAATATTACAAACTGAAATATTTAATGTTATGATAAAAATAAATATACAATGTTAGGCCTTACAGTTGTCTCAAACCATTTAGAAAATTCTTTTTTGTGTGTTCCCAACGTTATGGTCACCATCACATTATAGCATTGTTATATGTTGCCTACAAAAAATGAGTTAGGTTAATGTATGGCAAAAAAAAATATAGTTATGCACAAAAAAAACTTACGTTAAATACGGTTGCACTTCATCACAATTACTCAATATAAACCAATACGCATGTTGAACTTCCTCAAAAGTTAGTAATTTTACACCTACTACTCCAAATGGTCTGCAATTTTGACGGAACACTGTGATATCTTGCTTATTACTTGCATTTCCATCATAATTTCGTGGCTGACGATTAAAATGAGTTTCAATATTCTGCATGTACATCGAACAAAATGTTATTGCTTCACTTATTACAACAGCTTCTGCTACTGACTCTTCAGGGCCGCCTTGTTTTTCACATATTATTTGTAATCTCCCAAAGCCCTGCAGATATGACAACAAGTTTGCATTAATAATAAATTCAATGCACAGTAAAAATTTAAGAATGTAATAATTAAAACTGTATATATAGTACCTCTCAATGAGATACATCCATCTGTAATGGACAGGACCTCTATTCCTAGCTTCAGCCGGTAAATGCACGGCCAGATGTACCATCACATCAAAAAAAGAGGGTGGCAAAATTCACTCCAGCTTGCATAGGATTATCACGATTCCTTGCTCAAGTTCGTCAATAACAGATGTGGTTAATGTCCTCTGACATAATTATTTAAAAAAGCCACATAGATCAAGTACAACCTCGCATACATTCGGGGGGAGATAAGGTCGAATGCCAACAGAAAGGAGAATCTCGAGAAACACATGACAATCGTGACTCTTTAATCCCGTTATTGTATCATCTCTGACCCAACACCCAATATTCGATGCATAATCATCAGGAAATTTAACCATTTTCAGTCAATCACAGAATGATTTTCTCTCTGATTGAGTGAGCATATAACTAGCCGGTGGCTTAATAAGACCTTGAGAAGTGACTTGTAAATGCAATTCACTACGAATTCTAAGATCTTGTAGGTCAATCTAGCATTTATAGTGTCTTTTGTCTTACCCGGAATATTGAATAGTGTGCCCACTAAACTCTCACAAATGTTTTTTTTTCTATATGCATTACATCCAAATTATGTCGCAAACTCAGAGTCCCCAAATATTCTAACTCAAAGAAAATACTCTTTCCTGTCCAATTCAACTCTTCAGGTTGACGTTTTCGATTGTTATCTCTATTATTAGGATGTTTACCTGGTCTAAGATGTTGATGTTGGCAAAGTATGTCGAATCCAGACAATGAACTGGGCATACTCTGAGGTTCATGTTGACCGTTAAATAATTTACTCCTCTACCAATGATGACTCAACTCAAGAAATCTATTGTGCCCTCTGTATCCTATTTTATTCCGTAATCATTGCGAAGGTGTTTGACCCGCACAAACTGGACATGCCATGTATCCCTTAGTGCTCCATCCAGATAATGAACCATAAGCTGAAAAATCATTAATGGTCCATAATAATGGGGCATGCATATGGAAATACTGCTCGGAAACTGACCGGTGCTTACACACGAGTATAACACAAGCGCACGTATCGTTCAAGTAGTATAAAAAGTATCGATCCCACGAGAACTTAATACCTAAACTATTAATTTTATGAGGCCAAGTGATTACTAGTATCTAACAGGTTGTTTGATTGATTTGAATTGGCGATGATTCTAAATTTAAAATAAGTAAATAAAATTGCGTAGAAGAAGGTTGAGAAAAACCCAAATTAATAAAACTATCTAGGGTTGTGAATCCTTCCAATATTATTTAAAAGATGAAGTGATTATCTTATAGATGGGTAATATATTGATTTATTAGCCTGGAACACTAACTTATGTAAAAGCCTCTTCCGATGGTCAATTACAAATATCTAGTATAATCTAATTGAACCATATGTCTATGTCAACCAAATTACCTAGATTCATTAAGAGTAAGTTCCAATTATGGCTACCCCCGCCCGACAGGTATATTCCTATCTCGTAAGGAAATCTATTAAAATGGTTATCTATCCTCAAGGAAGATCGTGGGTTATTGAGTCTAAGGTCTTAAACTTAAAATCCATATGTCTAGTTCATTTTAAGTTTACCTAATCAGTTTTATTAATGGCCAGTTAATAAAAAGCATTAAGATTAAGACTCAATAAATAAATCTTTATATTACCCAAACTATAATCTAACCCCTTATAAACCCGTGATATTGAAATTCATCATAACCCCAGATACTAACTTAGTTACGACACATAGTTAGGGCTGGTAAAATAAAAGACATAAAATAAAAATACTGAAAAGTAAATGCGGTAAAGTAAATTACAATAAAATAAAATGTTAAGGTAAAAGGAATTAACTTCTACTATTTACTATTTAGATATCTCCCTTAATTAAATATATTAACTCGTGATGATAATACCAACCAGCCATATAGGCGGTAACCTGATTAAGTCAAATTAAGTCCAACCAGCCATATAGGCGGAATCAAAATAACAAGCCATAAAGGCGGAACCAAAATTTAATTACCAACCGACCAATCTGGCGGTATCCTTGCTTAGTCAGGTTTAACCAGTTTAATTAAATAGCCAACCGACTAATATAGCGGTATCCTTATTAAGTCAAATTTTAAATGGTGAATATATTATATTTAAGGGAGATTAATCTAAATAGCAATAGTAAAAGAATTACCTTGCACCCTAGCAGGGGAAGTTACCTCCTCATGGTTGAATAGTAAAACTGTAAAAAGTAAAAAGTAAAAATAAATTACTATTACTATTCAAATAGTAAATTACTATTACTATTACAAAATGTAATTAAAAATTACCAAACTAAATTAAAAGAAACTTGGAGAGAGAAGAACTCTCTATTTACATCAAAGAAATGGGAGAGGAAGGTACATCTAAAACTGAAATCTGAGCTGAATTTATAGGTGCGGATAGGGGTCCGGCGTCGCGACGCCAAGAGCTTGGGCGTCGCGACGCTGGAACAGTGATTCGTGGATCAATGGCGGCTTGACACGTGGCAAGGCGGCTGGCTACTTAAATTATTGTGCTGACGTGGCGATGACGTGGCGACACGTGGCGAAAGCGAATGTCGGCACCGTAGGATTGCGACACGTGGCGACACATGACATGTTGTGATTGGTTGATGATGACGTGGCACTTTGACTTGT
Organism: Zanthoxylum bungeanum; assembly: GCA_019454045.1. Classification (NCBI taxonomy): domain Eukaryota; kingdom Viridiplantae; phylum Streptophyta; class Magnoliopsida; order Sapindales; family Rutaceae; genus Zanthoxylum; species Zanthoxylum bungeanum. The sequence continues at coordinate 5,549 of SKCR01036020.1, forward strand.
TTGACCGCTGACTTGGATGATGGCGTGGCATGACATGTGGAAAATTTGACCTTTGACTTGCTGACGTGGCTGATGATGTGACGACACATAGGATGACACGTGGCACACGTGGCGATGACGATTGTCGGCACCGTTGGATGATGACACGTGGAACGGTGCACGTTAGCAGATCGGCTCTGATGGTGACACGTGGCTCGGCGCACGTTAGCAAAGTCAAAATTCTCAAATTCTGACCCATTGACCAGGCGCAAGTTAACAGCCACGGCGCATTCTGGGCGTCGTGAGGCCAAGGGCTTGGGCGTCGCGACGCCCAAATGACGAAAATGCCCTTTTTTGTCTGTTTTCACTGTTTTGGCCCAAAATCACCTCCAGAATGTCTTGAAACTTTATTTATCTACAAATAACACAAAACACATCAAAATATTCACAAATCTCAAGAAACTATACAAAATATTAGGTTAAATGAGTGGGAAATAGTGATGGATTTACCACTCATCAGAAACTACATCATAGGTATGCACACCCACATTCCATAATGTTTGTAACTCCTCGATCAATGGTCTCAAGTAAATATTCATATATTTACCAGGGGAACGTGGACCAGGGATAAGCAATGACATAAACATGAACGGATCCTTCATACATTTCCATGGAGGTGAGTTATATGGAATAACAATAACGGGCCACATGCTATAAGAGTTGTTCATATTCCAAATGGGTTAAAACCATCAGAGGCAAGACCTAACCTGACATTACGGGGGTCCTCAGTGAAACGGGGGTACATGTCATCAAATTCCTTCCACTCGGTTCCATCCGCAGGATGTCTAAGTATGCCCTCTGCACCGATCCTCTTTTCATGATGCCACATCATGTCAGTCGCTGTGTGTCGTGACATGAACAATCTCTGCAGCCTGGGCGTTAAAGGAAAATATCGCAATATCTTTTGAGACATTTTCTTCCCCATACCACGGACTTTGTACCTACTTTCATCACATATTGGACAATATTCAAATGATTCATACTCCGCACGAAATAATACACAATCATACTTACAAGCATGAATGGATTCATACCCCATTCCCAGATCACGCAACATTTTCTTTGCCTCGTATTGCGACTTAGGCAATTCGCTTCCAACCGGTAACATTTGCCCTAGTAACTATAGCATCATATCAATACTTTTGTTGGTCATTCTGTTGATCACTTTAATATGTAATAATTTCACAACGAAATTCAAGATCGACATTCCAGCACCTTCAAATGGATTTTTTTTTGCCTCATCAAGTAGTTCACTAAATAAATTTTGATCATTTCCACTTACACTGGCATGTCACCACTAACACTATGACCAAGTTGTGGACCTTGTAAGTCATACAAAGCATCGGTTATCTCATCGTTTGCTGGTTGATTGTAACTTCTGCTCCCTTCACCGGAATTAATGAACCGTGACTGAGAATTATACTTCTCACCGTGATAAATCCGCGTACGGTAAGTTGGTGATATTCCTGGCATGTATAAATGATTATGAACTTCATCGAACAGTTTCCTTTTTCTATTCAAATAATTTGTACATGGACACCGAACACGACCTTCTGCAACAATGTGTTGCTTTGCGACTTCCATTAACTCATACACTCCATTATGATATTCAACACTCAATCTATCCAGCGAGCTCATCCAATTTCTATCCATTTCAGAGAAATACCTAAATATAATAATATAATTATTAAATATCATATTACACTCATCAATATTACTAATTCATTAATTAATTATTTAAGCATATACATATATATTTAGTTGATAATTAAATAGTTTACAGAAAATTCTCTTTTGTTAATTAATTAACTTAATCTACATATATGAATCATAAACCACTAACAAAAAGTATATAATAAACATAATCATAAAATTGAAAATAATAAAGAAATATGAAAGAAGATTTACCTTATGAAAAATTGATTACAATTTTATTGAAAATTTGTAGGAGAGTTGTGAGGTTGCAGATGAGAGATTCTCAGATTTCAGAGGATGAAAATGAAGAGAATGAGAGAAAAAACAGAGGGGGAGAAGGTTGGTGGCATTCTGTATTTTAATTTATATTTAGCGTCGAAACATTAAATTCGACGCTAATTGTCTGATTTTTAGCATTGAATCTTTTATTTCGACGCTAAATTTCTGATTTTTAGTGTCCACTTAAATTAGACGCTAAAGATTAAAGGATTGTCGGTGGAATCTTCATAAACCTTTAGCGACGCTACTTCGTCGACGCTAAATTTTTAGTTTTTGGCGCCGAATAGGATTTTTTTGACGTTAAAAGTATAACATTTAGCGTAGCAATTTTATGTCGACGACGCCAAAAATTATTGGAATAGTTTTAAAATAATTTAGCGTCAAAAATTATTCGACGCTATAAGTCATACTTTTAGCATCGATATGTGAATTCGACGAAAAAAGTTGAAATATTGGTGTCGAAAATGATATTTGTCGCTAAAAGCTTGATATTTAGCGTTGAATATTAATTACGACGCTAAAATTGATTTTTTGCGTCGAAAGTTATTTCGACGCTAAATTATTGGACGCTAAAAGCCATAATTGTTGTAGTGTCTTCATCAACATTTTGATTTCATTATCATCTTTTTGTAATGTCCGTTAAAGTACGTCGAAGTCTTCACTCTCGTTGCATCATCAAAATCAATTACACGACTGTGTCGCTAACAATCCTTACTATCCATATTTCTGTCGCTAGCTGCAGTACCAACAAAGTATATGAAACTAGACTGCATTATAAAGAAGGGAAATTTTTATTAGAATACGAAAATATATTATGTTTTTGAAAAGTTTTTATCCGCCCTCCTAAGCTATGAAAAAAGATGTTTTACACTTAAGTTATTAGTTTTTAGCTGTAAAATATCATTTTTCAAAATTAATTTTGATTTGGAAAATGTCCACTATTATTAATTTTTTTAGTATAAAATATCAATTTTTCACCACTTGGATGGACATAAGAAAAATTTCAAAAACATATTATATTTTCTGATTTTATAATTTAATTTTAAATGGACGGATGATAATTTCCCTAGAAACAATAATTTAAAATATCACATACATGGTCTTGCGGGTCAAAGTTTCAAAACTGTAAAAAGTTTAAGATGTTTATAATTTAATAGTATTTTTTAATTGTATTAGGATAGTATAATATGCTTTCTTATTATAATATAGTTTTTATAAAATTATAACATGTATTTTTATTATAATAGGTTTTTTATTTAATAAAAAAATATTTGTAAAGATAATTGAATTTTATAGTTTAATAATAAAAAATAAATTTACCGGTTAATTGTTGAGATTAAGTGTGCGATATTTTTTTTTAAATTTTAGTGAGAGATTATAATATATTTTTTAATTTAATAATAATAAATTAAAATTTTAATTAATTAATTAATTAATTAAATTACTAAGTTTCTTACTTTAATAGTAGATTATGTTTTTATAGTATAATTAATTTCTTACGTTAATAATTTAGTATTTTAATTTTAAAATTAAATAATAAAAAATTATAGAGATATTTTTATTTTATAATTTAATAAAAAATAATTGTAGAGATATTTAAACTTTATAATTTAATAATAAAAAATAATTATAGAGATTATGTTTATTACAGATAGTTTAATAATATTTTTTATTTTATTTTAATAGAATATTATAACATGTTTTATTATTGTAATAGAATTCTTATAAAATTATAATATGTATTTTTTGTAATATGTATTTTTATTTAATAAATTTATTAATTTAATTTTATAACTTTAATATGAAGTCGTCACGTGACGCTATGAGGAGACTTAAATATATATATATATATATATATATATATATATATATATATAAGAGATTATAATATGTTTTTTTATTATAATAGGTTTCTTTATTTTAATTTTATAATTTTATAATAATATATTAAAATATTATTTAATTAATTAAATTAATAGGTCTATTACTTTAATAGTATATTATGCTTTTAATTTTATAATTTAATAAAAAAAATTAATTGAAGAGATTAGATTAATTGTATATAATTTAATAGTGTTTTTTTTTAAATTTTATTAGGATAGTCTATTTTTTTTTTTGAATTCTTATAAAATTATAATATGTATTTTTATGTACTAAATTAATTTTATTTAATTTTATCACTTTATTATGAAATCTGCATACCTTTTTTAATCATATCAATTATTATCAAACCTAACACACCCCACTAAGTAATTATCATTAACGATCATGTTTATTTCTCCCAAAAAACAACCAAAAACACACACACCCACCCTTGACCTACCACTAACCTCAAGCCTTTTATTAATTAAATACTTTAATCATTCTTTCATTTTGTTACATACTAAGAGGAGAGTGAAGGGTGAGTGCTGAAGACTAAATTCTAGAGAGTGTTGAGTGTAATTTTATGAGTTTTCAGAGAGAGAAATCGAAAGCAATTGTGGGGGAATTTCTAGAGAGAAGCGTATCCAAGAGAGAGAAATGTTTCGTTCGACGTCATCTGAGCTATGTTTCCGGCGAATGACCACATATGAAGAATCTCCTCGATGAGACGAAGCCAACGCCATCAGACCGCCATCGAGACACCATCGGACGCGCCCTCACGCGTGGGTGACTTGTTGTCCACACGTTCCACTCGCCGCCGCACGAGTACGACACCTCCTGGACTTGAAATTTTCCCTTGTCGAGATACGCAAGTTTGACACTTCGTTTGCCCAACTCGGACCTCCGGTTGTTGAGAATCGAGCAAGATACGATAGTTATCGTTGTTTAATCGATCGTCGATAACCGCCGTGTTTCAGCCCCCACCACCACCACCATCAGGGATCCTTGAGATATTTTCAGATCAGTGGCTCCTTCGTTGTGAGATTTGGAGGTCGTTAGAGCTCGGTACATGATTATTACCATTTTGGGGTATAAATAATAGAATTTGAAAGTTTTGGACTTAATTATATATTTGCATAATTAAGAGAGTAAAACTGTAAATTATATTTTTCAGGGTTTAATAGGTAATAATTGAGAGCTTGAGGACTTTATGGAGATAGTAGGAAGTTTAGGGGCTAAAATGAAAATTTAGAAAGTTGAAGGATAAAATCATAATTTTGGAAAAATTGAGGGCCTGATCGTAATTTTATATTTTCAGATTCTTAGTGAGGTTATAGACATACTAAGGACTTTTACGTGGATAGAGATAAATACAATGCACGATGATTTCATTAACATAATTGTTTGTTGATTGATGATTGTTGTGAAAGTCCTTATATATATATATATTGTGGTGGATATAAACATTGATTAATTGAAATCATGAGAAATATGAATCATGATTGTTGAGATGAGATTGATCGATTAGATATGAGATGTGATTGTATTGGATGATGTGTGTTGTTGTGTTATGCTGCTGGGTATTGTATAATAGTGGCCGGAGAGTGTGATGAGATATTTTGCGGGATAATATGGTGAAAAATCTTGGGAGTATGAGATGAGGTGCTCTCCTGTTGGTTTCAATCCACTATTATACTGGATCCGGAGTAGCAACCATGTTTGATGAATGTTTATATTATTGTGGGATGGTTGCTTCAGATGATATTATAGTATATATATGTTATTTTCATATATTATATTATATTATATTATATATTTATATGTATCCCTATTTTGTTGGTGAGGTCATATTGAGAGTATGAGTGCTTTACTTATATAGCTCTTTAAGATCCACGTGTCACAGATGTTTTTCGGGTTGGTCCGGACATTTAAGTCATCATTTGTATATTTTTAAGACTTGTGTTGTAAACCATAAAATTTATGTATTATTTAGGGATTTGTAATCTATGATATAATATTTGTACATATTTGTTTAATTGGTATGACATATAGAATGCTCAAGCTAAAGAATTCCGCGAACCTCTTTATAGGGTTGGGCCCGTCCTAGGGAGGGGGTCGTGACAGATAATTCCTTGCTTCAAGATATGAATTTCATTTTGTTCTACTTTAATTAGTTGATTCCCATCAACTTATAAAATGCTTTAAGCTTCATGGTAGAATCATAAAAAGAACAGATAAATTAAGTGACCTAGTAATTCCGGACGAAGATTTTTAAGAATAAAGCATTTAATATTCTTAAACCTCATACTAAGTAGTATATTGAACTTAAAGCAGGTTCGTTTTGCTTTTGATTGCTACGAAAAATGTAAACCATAAAACATATATCAGATAGAAGGTTTTCCCTTTAATATTATCTTGTATATTGCTCTTGTTTGTATTCTTTACCAATCAATTAGTTTGATCTAGATCATCAATTGGAATGGTATCATCCAATAAATGATTATTTCGCATGGCATTAGAGGCGGACATTGCTAGGAATATATCTCACAACGCCTTGAGATTAAATTTTGGGGTTAATAAACAACTTCACTGATTTTGAGCCAACCTTTGAGTATAAGATAGGCCGGAGAGCTTCTATAGACATTATCTACGTTTTGTCCAATGGTGAAAAAAAAAGATGGGATGGGGCATCTTTTTTTATTTTAGATGTTCCAATAATCGATTATGTCGGATGTTCATCAGTAACATCGATTGTGAATCGATCTGGAGACACCCATTTTAGTTTTCAACTTAGTTGTTTAGGCAACAGTCTGATATTTCGTCCGACCTGATAGGTGAGGTTGGATATATAAAAAATATTAAAATTTTGGAGATCCAATGTTTTAAATAAAAAATAAAAAAAATTAAAACTTTAGAGAACACGGGGTAGACTTCAAAAAAGATGAATTCTATGAAGTCTACTTTGAAGAAGTTGGACATTTTGGCAAACTTAAACGTTGTGGCTCATTTTAGTAAATAACAAAAAAATTTTGGTTAGTTTTGTTAATTTCCCTAAAATATAACCCATATATTATAAGAGAATAATAATTTATAATTAGTCATTTTCATACGCTCATATCTCTTTCAACCGGACTCCAAACATAATTTTAAAAAATACACATACTCATAACATTTATATCTATCACATTCATGAACAAACCTCTCACAAATTCAGACTTACATAAGGTCAAAATTATCCACAAAATTATTGCGTCTCATATATTTTACATTGATATTCGTTATAGCCACGTTTTAACATCAGTCACATTGATGATTGAATATTTCATTATGTATGCATCAGCCATATTTCTTACCTTCAATCACACTATTATCTTAATTAATCGCATTTCTAGCCCTCATTCTCATTTACGATAGTCACAATAATATTTTATTTAAATAAATAAAACATAATTATAGTCATATTTTTACTGAAAATCACATTGTGATTATCAATTAGGTGACTGGAAATTTAGTCATGGTGTGCCTCATTCATATTTGTGACTTTAGTCACATTACCGTCCCTCTGTCACATTGAGCACTGTCATAATTATAATATAAGTTATATCACCATCATTCAGCCACATTTGTGACCTCAGTCACATTAGTTACTATTGTCACATTATAGAACCCTAGTCATATTTAACAAAGTCATATATATTGTGACCTCAATCACAGTAGTTATCTCAGTCACATTGTCGATCATCAGTCAAATTTGGTTAGGGTTTTGTTCAGAGGTCATTCTTCTAGAGAGATTTGGTTAGGGTTTTCTTCTCTAAAGTCTTGATTCCGTTTCTGTTCAATTTATTGTTCAAATTTATATTATGTGATTGTGGATGTTTACAAATTGTGCTTCTAAACAAAAGGTTATATTTAATTTATTGCAATTTTATCTGAAAGTCATCGCAATCAAACGCTCTTATAATATATTACATTACATCATGTGATTGATCAACACAAAACGTAAGCACACAAATTGAAAATATATAGAAGAAATTAAACTATAATGAGATGATAGAACAAGTTGTTTGTATCAAAGTGAGCACAAGAAGAATGACAGCTGCAATGACAGAGATAGAAGCCCATGGAGTGTTGAAATAGTTTTGCTTCAAATTTGCCTCCCACCTGTGCCAAGTCAATCTGCAGTAGCTCTGTAGATCTCCAACAAGATCACTGTATCCGAAATCTTCAGACAGCAGAGTCTCTTTGATAAGGCTGAGAAAAACAGCTGACAATCTTTGACTATTCCCCAGGCCAATAATTTCATTTTGAATGAGCAATTCCCCGTCTTGTGGAGTTTGGACAAGATAACTCATGATTATAATGTAGTCATTAAAATATAGGGTGTCGCCATGCATGCTCTCAAAAGCCAGAAGATTTCTATAAAAACTCTCTGTGTTATCATATACCGTAAGAAATGGAATTTCAAGAAAACCTTCATTAAATGTTATGTCAAGTAGATTTTTGCTAGACCCCAACTTAAACTTGACTCCAGTTTGGTGAAGTTCCTTCACGCCGGGTATTTTTTGCGCTCTATATTCACTTTTGCCACGGGACTGGGGTGACCGCAAACAGATTCTTAGCAAATCAAGAAAATGTTCAGCTTTTAAAAAATTCTCATCTAACAAATCCTCGTCTATTGGGAGAATTTGAAGATTACTTTTCCGGAACCAACTGGTAATTGTGACGAAGGAATGTCCCTCGTAATGGCTACCATTGGTTGCTGTTTTGGCTAGATTAAACAATTCATTCAGGATGAATAATGGAAGCTTGAAAATTCGATTTTAAACAAAGGTTCTGACCCTATGCGGAATTAAAAACAATAAGCAGGACAAGAGTCCTGTTACTGTTACTATGGATGAAAAACAGGCAACCACAATATTCAATCAAATAAAATATGCTGCAAAATAAAAAAATAATTATAATAAATTAAAGCAGCAAATTAAATCAAACCACACAAAATCAACACAATAATTTTGGTGACGAAGTGGAAAACTCTTCCGAGTAAAAAACCACTCCGGGTATAGGCTACCACCCGAATCCACTATATAGAAAAAAACTTACAGCGATGGTCAAGACCTATGGTGGCAACTCCACCGACTCAAGTACCTCAATACTGCAAGAACTCAAGGAACTCCTCAAGCCCGCGACCCACGGTTTTCTTCAGAACCTCTGAAGTCTCTGAGTAGATTATATCACCAATGACGCCGGAACTCCGACTACCAAACTTCCTCCTAAAGAACTCTAAAGGCTTAGGGATTTGGGTTAAGTTGTGTTGAAGGTTTATCAAAGAAACATTCACACCATCAATGAAGAAGACAATGAGATAAGAAGTCTTCAATGGTGGAATCAAAGAGAGTTGAAAGCTTTGAGAGGTTTTGGCTCAGGGAAATATGCTTCAACTATTGGGGAATGTGGTTTAATGTTTGTTTATATAGGTAGGCAAAGGAAAAGGAAAAGGGTTTCCTAGTCTTATTTTGGCTTAAAAACGTGTCTAAGAAAACCCACTTACGCAGGGACGTTCGAACGCACTTCAAACGCAACTCAAACGCAAAGTTTCTGCCTCGAAACCGTTCGAACGAAATTACGAACGCAACTCGAACGCGGAACGCGGACTGGTTTTCAGGGGCAACTTAAAACGCTTGTAACTTTCTCGTCTCTTGTCCAAATCATGAGTTCTTTATATGTACGCGATCGTCTTCGAGTCTACTTTCCAATGCAACTGACATCATGTCAATTGGAGCTCTAAATCTTCTGAAATATGCAAAAGAGTAAACGTCGCTCTGAAATCTCTATCTCATGTTGCCAAATACTTGTCCAATTGCTCCGAGATCTTCAAGACTCATTACAACTCAATTGAACTTGTTTTGTTACGGACATTGCCAATAAAAATGGAACTAACAATCTCCCCCTTTGGCATTCCGTGACAAAACACTACCTATTACAAAGACTACGGTAATAGACCCAAAAAGCAAATAGTCAACTGTCAACCATCAAAACAGTGACTTATTACAAATGGACTCGATCTAACACCTAACAAAGTAGTCTTGAAAGTAATGCCACCGCCGCAGCAACATACCTGCTACCTGAAACATCCACAAACAACAATATACCGTGTGAAAAGCATTGGGATAATCAAGTAAAACATAAAGCAGGTAAAAATCTCATGCATGTACTAGTAGAAATCCCTCTCCCCCTTAATCTTAACTCCCCTTAAAACGGAGAGATATCTAAAGGATATTCTACGGCTCCCTCCTATATAAAGGCTCTCCCCCTTAATATATTACTCTCCCCCTTTTGTCACGAAATGACAAAGGGTAAAAGAAACAGGAAAAATAACAGGAGAACAGGAGACAACATATGCAAGAGCATAAACAAACAGGAATTACTCCCCCTCACTAACTAGCAAAAAAATTAGCAAAATAACCATACGGGAAGTAAATCAAAACTCAGAAAAAGTGCACAAGAATGAATAAACAAATTGGTACAATAACATGAAGCACACACAGACACATACTGAGATAAATAAAAATCCTGTCAAAAACTGACTGAACCAGCATTTAAAGCTGACAATGATGAAACCCAGTCAGTATTCAGCTGTTTATGACATGAAACAATATGCATCATTTTAAAAGTGGCTAAATACAACACTTATGCATATGACATAAACACCAAAGCATATAAAGCACTTGCGTGAAAGATAAAGTGCACAACAAATCAAGGCTTAAGATCTTATTTTATGAGCTGAACACAGCTAAAGAAATCCGTCTCTAAACAAACCAAGTCCACAAAATAAGTGTTCAAACCCGCACCACTAGGACCTGAAAATAGGCAACATTTGTTGCATGCTATATTATTTACCCCATAAATATCATGAGCTCATATTTAACAACTCTTTCGAGTGAAGGGTTTTTGCCCTTATCTTTTGAATTTGGCCATTTTGGCTCTATTGCACTTGAGTCTCATTTTTTTTTTCATATTATTTTTGCGAAGGGGGATAGCAAGGTCATCTAGTCAAAGGTCACACTATTAAGCAAACAAAGCATGGAAGAGATTAGATTGCCATTCCAAAAACTCATACATGCGACCAAGCCTTGACAAAATAAAAATGTGTATGTGAAAGTGCAAGCACAAGATATACCAAAGGTTTTTATCACACACACTCATGTATATAGAGCACCAAGAAAAATAAAAGCATATCATACATGCATAATCATACATCCTACATACCAGGATCACATGTATAAGCTTTCCATGCTCTAACAAGCCAAGCCCAAAAAAAATTGTCTTTTTCAATTTCTATTTTTTTTGAATTTTTCAGATTTTAACAAATAAAAATAAAGACACAAACAGGCTTGTAAAACATCCAATGGTACGTGGAGTTGTATCCCGAGTGCAGATCATACGACCGTCCATTCGGAATCGGCTATGAAATTTATGTCCGGGTTTCCATCCTATATACCAAGGGACATATAACAAAAAACAAGACACACACACCCATATGCTGTGAAAATAAAATAAACGTGCAAAAACATAAAACACACGCACACACATGCAATGGGAAAATAAAAATGCATCTTTTAAGCAGAGTTACACCGAAGTGCACTCTCATCATGTCCATCAGGACACGCAGAAGAAGATGGGAATTCATCTTGCTTCCTCACCCAAACCTTTCTAGGAACCTCTTCCACATGAGAGTTCCCAGACAACAAAGCAAGTTTCTCACTCAAGAATTGAGCTTGTTTGGTTAGTGCAGAAACTTGAGAAGCTAGATTTGAAGAGTCAAATCTAGGTGACACCTTCTTAGGCCTCTTCTTTTGCTTGTGAAGCATGAAGCACTTAGGCCTAATATGTCCAGCCTTGCCACAGTGGTGGCACACAGGCACAAACCTCGGATGAGAGCGAGGTTTACCCACAACACCTCTAGATTGAGGTTGGGAAATATGACGAGGTACAACAGGAGGAGAAACATGACTACACACAACAGGTTGCTTACCTAAGTCACGTTTAGCTGTTACTACAAGCACAGCTTGGGAAGAAGAAGCCTTATCACAGTTAGGCTCAGAATAATTCCTAACATACGGTCCACCTTTTTATTCTCACTAGAAAATACAGACAACTGGGTTCTAGTATCTTCAAGTTCAATCTCTAAAGCTAGGACCTTATCAATTAGACCCATATTCCTCTCCTCCAGGTCATCAACCATCAAAAGGCTTTGCTCAAATTTTGCTTGAGCTTCATTCTTTTCTATCTCAACAGCTTTCAGCCTTTTATTGACATCTATGTTAGTCTTCTTAATAGCTAAACTCTCATTAAACAGTTCAACATAAGCTACCTGAAGACTTTCCTCATCTACAGACTCATCAAGAGAGACTTCTGAATCAGCATCATTAACCACAATCTCTCTCTCACCAGTCACACTAGCAGTAAAAGCAATATAATTTTTCTTGCCTTTAGGAGACTCATCAGAAGAATAACCACCTTCTGAATCAAGGAGAGGCAGCCATGGCTTTCTTGCCTTTAGCTCTGAGATATGTAGGGCACTCGGGTCGAATATGCCCATAGCCTTCACACTCATGGCATTGGATATCACGGGATCTACTACCCCTATCCTCTCCAGACTCTTTCCTGCTATGCCTACTCTCTCTAGGCACAACCTCCCTATCCATGTTACTGCTATGGCCACTCTTCTTAAGTTTAAGAAATTTCCTAAACTTTTTAGCAAACAAGGCCAAATCATGATCCGTAAAGGTATCGTCATCACTAGGAGGATCATGAACAACTTCCTTTGCGATCTTCATCGCTATAGTTTTGGGCTTTTGATACCCAGGAAGTTTCTTCTCATAAACTTGCAGCTTTCCTACGAGTTCTTCTAAATTAAGCTGATCGAGGTCATTGCTTCCTCGATGGCGGTGATTTTGGGTAGGAACTTATCAGGAAGAGATCTAAGGATTTTTCTAACTATCCTATTTGTAGGTATAGTCTCACCTAGGTTAAAACTAGAGTTAACGATATCGTTAATCTCAGCATAAAACTCGTCAAAGGTCTCATCATCTTTCATTTTGGCAACCTCAAACCTAGTGGCTAAATCCTGGAGTCTATTATTTTTAACAGACAATGTGCCCTCATGCACAGTCTGCAGGATGTCCCAAGCATCCTTGGCTATCTCACACATTGAGATTCTCCTAAACTCAGCAGAACACACAGCACCATGTATGGCATTAACAGCCTTGCTGTTCCTATTGCTAGCATCAAATTCGTCCTTGGTCCAGGTCAATTTATCTTTAGGGGAAGATACCTCATCAACAATAACAACGGGAGATTTCCACCCGTGTTCAACAGTCATCCAGACCCTCTCATCTAAGGACTTAAGGAACGCTTTCATGCGAACCTTCCAATGTAAATACTCCGTGCCATCAAAGAATGGCGGACAATTCAAGGGTTGACTACGCTCCATAGCTAATGGGTCAAGGATTGAGTTCAGGCTCTGATACCAATTGAAAATTCGATTTTAAACAAAGGTTCTGACCCTATGCGGAATTAAAAACAATAAGCAGGACAAGTCCTGTTACTGTTACTATGGATGAAAAACAGGCAACCACAATATTCAATCAAATAAAATTATGCTGCAAATATAAAAATAATTATAATAAATTAAAGCAGCAAATTAAATCAAACCACACAAAATCAACACAATAATTTTGGTGACGAAGTGGAAAACTCTTCCGAGTAAAAAACCACTCCGGGTATAGGCTACCACCCGAATCCACTATATAGAGAAAAACTTACAGCGATGGTCAAGACCTATGGTGGCAACTCCACCGACTCAAGTACCTCAATACTGCAAGAACTCAAGGAACTCCTCAAGCCCGCGACCCACGGTTTTCTTCAGAACCTCTGAAGTCTCTGAGTAGATTATATCACCAATGACGCCGGAACTCCGACTACCAAACTTCCTCCTAAAGAACTCTAAAGGCTTAGGGAATTTGGGTTAAGTTGTGTTGAAGGTTTATCAAAGAAACATTCACATCATCAATGAAGAAGACAATGAGATAAGAAGTCTTCAATGGTGGAATCAAAGAGAGTTGAAAGCTTTGAGAGGTTTTGGCTCAAGGGAAATATGCTTCAACTATTGGGGAATGTGGTTTAATGTTTGTTTATATAGGTAGGGCAAAGGAAAAGGGTTTCCTAGTCTTATTTTGGCTTAAAAACGTGTCTAAGAAAACCCACTTACGCAGGGACGTTCGAACGCACTTCAAACGCAACTCAAACGCAAAGTTTCTGCCTCGAAACCGTTCGAACGAAATTACGAACGCAACTCGAACGCGGAACGCGGACTGGTTTTCAGGGGCAACTTAAAACGCTTGTAACTTTCTCGTCTCTTGTCCAAATCATGAGTTCTTTATATGTACGCGATCGTCTTCGAGTCTACTTTCCAATGCAACTGACATCATGTCAATTGGAGCTCTAAATCTTCTGAAATATGCAAAAGAGTAAACGTCGCTCTGAAATCTCTATCTCTCATGTTGCCAAATACTTGTCCAATTGCTCCGAGATCTTCAAGACTCATTACAACTCAATTGAACTTGTTTTGTTACGGACATTGCCAATAAAAATGGAACTAACAAAGCTGATTTTCTAGCAACCACAAATCAGCCGACAATTCATCGAACATCCGTGGTTTCCCAAATATACGATCATCATTAGTTATAGAAATTAGGCCAGAACCTCTTAGAAACAATTCAACGAGAAATACAGCATCCACTAAAATCATTGTTACGAACTCATCACTGCCCCAGTTAATGGTTTCTGCATAACAATTCCGTAATTTTTTTTCCTCCTTCTTTATAAATGCAAGGAAATATGCCATGCTTACCGTAGTTCGTTGAAGAAAGTAATGAAGGTATCTTATTTTATGCTCTTCCATGGCTTTAAGCTCTTTCTTACCATGATGAAGCGGCCCAATTGAAACCATTTGTGGGGTGTAATGATTTGGGTGTAAACACCGCCTGGGCTGAGGGACTCTGTAGATGCAACACTCTTGGGATAAGAAATCCAAGGACGTGACCTTCTTACTCAAAGAATCTGCTAACCCCTCCATGTCAATAGATGCTTGCTCTCCGTCATCCATAATCTACCCCTTACTGCAATTCAAACAAAATAATTGAAATTATATTTAGCTAACAAGGGAGTCTTCACAATTCTTTACTAGATTTAAGGTAAAGATGTTTACTAATCATACATATGAACAAACCCATAAATGTAAACTCTAACATGAACCCCTAAATTCAATACATTTTATTTTTTTTATTTTTTTCAAACTATAACCTCCTTATTAATTGTTTATCGTGAAAATCCGAAATTGACACATCTAACTAAAAAGACAAATGCACAAATTATCAAATATTTGAATTCAACTGAATGTGTATATCCGTCTTTTCAGTTTTATTATGATGTGATGCCAACTTTCTCTCACTCATATGAACGGAATTCGAATCAATATTTTAACACCATTCTGTTGAGAGAAATATCTCAGATTTTTTTGTTGAATTAGACACCACGAATTTTAATATGATAACATAGCTAAATTCATGTACAAGTTGACACACACTACTTACCCTTGCAACCCAGACCAAAAAAAAGGCTAGTGTATACCTTAGGGGAGTGTTGAGAAAAATAACTTACATTAACTAAGAGGTGATTTTGGCATAGGAATATAAACGAAAAATATCCCTCTATCTCTAAAATTAATTTTTGGATTGATTTAAACCTTCTAATGTCAACACACTCCAATAAATTTTACAAGTTAGGCTGCTATCTTACCGGTACCCACAAATTTCCCACTACACTCACAGAAGAGTAATTAATTTGAAGTGAAATGAAGATGAAAGAGGAAATTTGCATAAATACCGTAAGATAAAAAGCCTGCAACCTCGGAAATTATGCTTCTGCATGCATACAGATGATCTCGTTTTTATCTAGACATCCGGAATTGTTAAAATAATATAATTCACTGCTTCGAGATATAAGTTTCCTCGTTTAATTGAATCTCTACGGATACAACCAAGTGGCTGCTATAGTTGATCAACTGATGAAATGCTTTAAGCTTCTTGGTAGATTCCGGGCGAAGATTTTAAGAATAAAGCATTTCTAATATTCTTAAACCTCATCTTAAGTATGTAGAACTTAAAGCAGGTTCTTTAAAATGTTGGGATCAAATTAATTTTATTATGATGTGGAGGTTATAACATAATAGAGGTGTAATTAGAAAAATATTTTGGCTTCAATAAGAAGGTATACATGCTCGTGAGTTATTATGTACTCGCATGTTATTTGTAATAAAATTTGTTGCATACATAGGTCTTATTTCTTTTTTCTCTCATTTGATGGGAAATTCCTCCTAAAATTATTTGTGGCTCTCTTTCGCGCATGGATTTCCTCATTAATGTTTTAGTTAATTTTGATATTTTTCTTTTTTCTCTATATAGCTTTGTTTCAATTGGAGATTGGCACTCTTTCCTTACTCAAATTTTCCCATAAGATTTTTTTTAATAAGATTTTAACGAGGCTAATATCTTTTGAAATCGGCTTTGGTTAGGCTTGTGCTTTTCCTTTTATTCTAATGCTCTTATACTGAACTTTCAATTTTTTTTTTTATAATATTCCTTAATTGGGGGCTAACTTAACATATGATTGTTTGATGTCTTTGGTGCCAACTTATTTAGATCCAATATTTCATATTGGTGCCAACAATATTCATGCATCATCCACATCCACAACATACATACATTGCATCCAAAAAAATCCATATCTAAGAAGATATCTCCACCGGATAGGAAGATTAACTGCACATGATCCATTTTTTGGGGCAGTATCATGATAGAGAGACAATTGTACCTATCCCGTGAGGCATGATATATATATAAAACTTGGTATTTTTCTATATGACAATCTATAAAACTTAAAAGTAATCTTGAAACTTGATAAGTTTAGCAAGTCAAGAAAACTCATTTATCAAAAAATGTCGGAACATGTTGTATTAGATGAAATCAGGTAAAATTAAATATGTTATCAATAAGCTAAATTCATCAGTTGTTTCACAATGAAGATATTTGTGAAACTCTATAAAACTACTGAAATCAAATCTAAAACCACCGTCACTGTAAAATCATAAATCCCCATACTTTGGAAAACTGTGAAGCTCTCTACAAAGATTCTTTGGAAACTGTTTTTCTAATGTGAAATCAGTTATTAATAAACCCTTGAGAATCATTTTATCTGAAAACTTTGGAAAACTCTCGGTAAAAACTTAGTGTTTAAGGGTATTACGTATCGTCATCCCCCGAAACATCCATTGAAAAATTTAATTAAAAAAATGATGTTTAGAGGCATTATGTATCGTCACCTCCCTAAATACCTAAATAGTGTCATGAGACGTTATGTATTCGTCATCCCCTATGACATTGAAGTTGAGATCAAGGAACGTTACGTCGCAGTCCCCTAATCCCGAATCTAGATATGAAATGGAGTCAAGGGGCGTTACATATCGTCGTCCTTAGCCCCAAATATGTATCTCCCTATGTGCACAAAATCTATCTCTGGGTATGCAAAATGCGTATGCATAATCACAACAACCATGTAAATATGTATGTCATGTGATACAATGCAATACAATGCCATGTCACCATCCATATTCAAATTAACACAATCAACCATAGTCGACCATGAGCTGATGACATCTCAGTCATCCAATACATACAAAGTGGGCTCGTGCCTCATTTTAATATACACATCCATATGAACATGCTCACATATAACATCTAGCATAACAATTCACCCCATATATTTAGATCCGCACTCGGATCAAAACTATTTCGGCCTAAAAGTAGAACGAAAATATATCTAGAGATATTTTTTTTTATCTTTTAAATCTCATTTAGTAGGAGGAAGTTATACAGAAATTTATTCTCTATAAGAATGAAGTTGAGAATGAAGTTAATAATAGAGTATTAGATATTACGAAGTGACCATATGGTAACTATAAATCACTGTTTTGTGATTTTCTGTGCATAAAATGAAAATATACACGAAACCTTTGCTCCTTATTCTCCTCAGTCTAATGGAGTTACTGAGCGTAAGAATCATATCTTGAAAGAATGAAAGAAATGATGAAAGTAATATTAATAAGTTATAGGTTGTCTCAGAAAATGTGGTATTCTTTTTATTGAGTGTAAGAATCATACATTGAAATAAATGGTTAATGCAATATTAATAAGTTATGGGTTGTCTCAGAAGGTGTTGTTTTTTCAGATAATTACCTTTTTAATAAGGTAACCTCAGAGAAAATAGACAAAGGCCTTATGAATTATGGAAAGAAATGAAACATTCCTATAAATACTTGTGACTGTAGAGGTATCTTGCTAAAGTAATCATATCAAAATCAAAGAATGTGAAAATAGGACTGAAAATATTGATTACATTCTTATTGGCTATGTACATAATATCAGTGCATATTGGTTCTTTGTGCATGAATCTAAAACCAAACATACACAAAAACACTATAATGAAATTAAGAAATGCATAGTTCTTTGAATTTGTATTTCCATGTAGATTAATAGAATAGTCAAATTTGTTTAAAGGAATACATGAGACTATATTTGGAAATTGTCAGGCTCAAGAACAAAAGATTGAGGATGAACCTAGACATTGCAAAAGAGAAAAGATAGAAAATTCATCTGATTTAGATTTTCTGAATTATTTGATGAAGTTGAACCTCGTACCTTTAAATAAGTTGTGAGCTCTACATAATGACCTTTATAGAATGAGACAATTAAGAGTGAAATTGACTATATCTTGTGTAATCACACATGAGAATTAGGTATAACGTTAGACTTGTAATTAAATGATACAAGCAAAATAAAAGCGTAGATTGCATTGATATGTATTCTTATGTGACGAGAATAAATTCTATTATGATGGTACTCGTGATTGCATCTATGTGAAATCTTGAAGTACATCAAATGAATATGAAAAATAACCTTTCTTAATAGAGATTTGGATGAATAAATTTATATGGAACAACTTGAGGGATTTTCCACCCAAGGCAAGAAATGAAAGTTTGTAAGTTGGTCATGTCTTTAATAGATTAAAGAAAACACTGAAACAATGACATTCAAAATTTGATAATACTATGATAGCTAATGGTTTTAAAATTAACAAGTTTGATAAACAAATTTATGTCAAATAGACTAATAACGACTATATCATCTTGTGTATTTATGTTGATGACATGTTCATTGTTAGTGATTGGGACTAAAAAGTACATATTTATTGAGAGAATAAATTTCATTTTACGCTTATGGTTTCACTAATCCCCTTAATTTAGCCCGTTTATGTAATAATATTTAAATTTATGTTTTATATTTTTTATTATGATTTTTATCTTTTATGTAGGTGAAATAATACTTCGGATGCATATCTAAAAATTGACTTGATATTTGGATTTTGGAGGCCATAAATTTAATATGGTGTTCTAACAGCGTACAACTTCGAAAATTCCAACCCTATACAATGTTCGTATTTTGGCCATAATATTTTACTCTGATATCAGATTAAGGTGATTCAAGTTCCAGATGAAAGAAGATTCAAATATCTACAGCTTTAATATCATAAGATTGTCGAATTCTGAAATTTTAAAGACCGAAATTGACGAAGAATCTAAAGTGTGTTAAATATCAAATCTTAAAAAAACAACATTTATTAATTTCTCCACCAAACATGCTTTCATGCTTGGTGGAGTATTTGGTGACATGTTTGGTGGAGAAATTGGTGGAAGCCTTTATTTTTGCCAATAAATAGAAGACATAATTTCATTTTCATTTTCATACTTTATTTGATTTATTCTTAAGGAATTGAAGATTTTGTCTTGTGTGTTTAACTTCTTGTAATGTCTTTTAATTTTAGTAATAAAATATGCATGTTCTTAATTATAGTATGAGTAGCTAATTCTTTCAGCTAGGGGAATGAGTGAAACTTTTATTATTTAAAGTTTAGATTAATCTCACTTACATTATAATATATAAATAGTAATGAATAATAATTAATTGAAATATGGACTAATTATTGACAAACTATTCTACCACTATATGGCTGGTTTTATACGATTTCGGCTTAATTTAGTACCTAACTGGACTTGTTATAGACGAATAATATCACCGCCTTTATGGCTGATTTTATGTTTTTTGGCATATTTAGTACCTTGGCAGAACTAGTTATCGACCGAAATGACTACCGCCTTTATGACAAGTTTTATATGTTTTGGCATAGTTAATTCTAGAAGTAAATTAATTAGGTTATAATTGTCATACCCCCTCCCTAGAGCGGGCCCAACCCTAGAAAGAGGATCACAGACTTATTTAGCTCGAGCATTCTATATGTTATACAAGTCAAATAAATATGTGCAAATAGTACATTCACAAATTTTACAAGTCACTGAATATCTCTCCAATATTATAGTTTACAACACAATTCTTAAAAGTATTCAAATTATGACTTAAATTTCTGGACAAACCTAAAGAAAATAAATGTGGCATGTGGATAAAATTCTGGTATTACTACCGTTGTACTGGCGAACTACCTGGAATGTTTGGGTAAATGGGAGTGAGCTTAAAGAGCTCAGTAAGTAAAACACTCATACTCTCAACATGACCTTACCAACAAAATATATATATATATATATATATTATATATAATATATATATAATATATATATATATATAAAATATGAAAAAAACATATACTATAATATCATCTCAAGCAATCATCCCACAACAATACAACATCCATCAAACGTGGTTGTTGATCCGGGTCCAGTATAATAGTGGATTGAAACCAATAGGAGAGTCTCTCTCATACTCCCAAGGTTTCCTACCATATCATCTCGTAAAATATGTGTGAGTAGGTTAAAACCAATGAGAGAGTTTCTCTCTTACTCCTAAGGTTTTTCACCATATTATCTCGTAAAATATCTCATCATATCTCATCTCATCTTCGACCATTATTATACAAAATCCGGCAATATAACATAACAACACACATCATCCAATACAATCACATCTCATATTCAATCCATCAATCTCATCTCAATAATCATGAATTCATATTTCTCATGCTTTTATAACTCAATATAATATCTCCATAAATTATATATATATAATTATAATTATACCAATATATATATGGACTTTCACAACAACCATCAATCAACAAACAATTATGTTAAGGGAATCATCGTGCATTATACTTACCTCTATCCACGCAAAAGTCCTTAATATGTCTATATCCATGCTAAGAATCTGAAAATGTAAAATTATGATCAGGTCGCTCAATTTTCCAAAATTATGATTTTACCTATAAATTTTCTAAATTTTAATTTTAGCCCCTAAACTTTTCTAATATGTCAATATAGTCCTAAAACTCATAAATATTATTATTTAACCACTGAAAATCAGAATTTACAGAATTACCCTCCTAATCATGCAATATACAATTAAGTCTAAAACTTTCAAATCATTTACACCCCAAAACGACAATAATCACGTACCGAGCTCCAACCTCAAAATCTCACAACGAAGGAACCGCTGGTCAGAAAACGTCTCAAGGATCACGTCGATGGTGGTGGTAGGGTCTGAAATACGGTGATTATTGACGATCAGTTAAACATCGATAACTGCCGTATTTTGCTCGTTTCTCAACAACCGAAGGTCCGATTTAGGCAAATGAAGTGTCCAACTTGCGTATCTCGACGATGGGAATATTCTGGTCCGAGAGGTATCGAACACGCATGACGGCACGTGGAGCATATGGCGACGGTAGAAGGCGGCATGTGAGGACGTATGGCTGGGAATCACGGCGGCGGTCCGGCGGCGTTGGATTCGTCTCGTTGAGGAGATTCTCCAAATGTGGTCACTTGCCGGAAACGGAGATCGGACAACGTCGAAAAGTCTCTTTCTCTCTTTGTTCATAAATTTTCTCTCTAGGAATACTCCCTAAATTGCTCTCGATTTCTCTCTTTAAAACTCTATAAAATTGCTCACAATGCTCTCTGGAAATTCTTCAAGACAACCTCACTCTCTCAACTTAAATGGAATTGAAAACAAAAATAAAGGTTTGATGAATGATATTAGTTGTTACTAGGGTTAGGGGTGTGTTTGTGTTTGTTTGTTTTTGATTATTAGGAGACATGATAGGTGATGATAATGTGATTGTGTTGGAGGTTAAAAACAAAATTACAATGGTGGTTAGGATAATGTTTTGCATTAGTGAAAGATAACAAATGAATGTGATATTACAATAATGATCACTTATATATTATTAAAAGTGAGATTTCTAATTATAAAATATTAAAAGTGGATCCCATAACCCCCGACATTTATATTATTATTGTCATTTAATTCAAATTCTCTAAACAAATCAATTTTTTTCCTTTCGATTTGATTATTATTTAATCATACTAAAAATTTATTCCCTATAGATCGATTTCGGCCTTACCGGGTTATTTCATAACTTTGACGCTCTTATACTTGGGAGTAAAAAATCACTTTTTGAGCTTGAATGACAATAAAATGATCAAATATACCAGTGAAATATTGAATATAGGATTTGATTTGAAAGACATAGGTACAACAAATGTGATATTAGGAAAAAAGATCTCAAGAACATCAGATGAGATCGTTATAAGTCAATCACACTATGTAGACAATATTCTTGAGAAATTCAATAAAGATAAATATAGTGTGGTTAGAATATCGATAGATAGCTAACATAACTTACACAGTTAGTAAACTGAATAGATACATGAGTAATTCTAGAGTTGACTATTGGAAAGTAATAACAAAAATACTTTGATATTTATGGCATACTAGATATTTAGCTGTGTTAGAAGGATATTATGATGCAAACTATATATCTGATATAAAAGACTCAAAGTTTACGAGTGGATATGTGTTCACGCTTGGAGATACAACTGTATCATGGAAATCCTCCAAGTACACTGTTATAGCCAGATCTATTATGAAATCTGAGTTTATTGCTTTGGATAAATGTGGTGAAGAGGCTAAATGGCTATGGTAATTTTTAGAGGATATTCCAAAGTGGCAAAGCATGTGCCAACAGTCTGCATACATTGTGATTATTTCTAAATTGTCACTGATATATGGAAGCTTTTGACCAATTATTTGGTTGATTTTCCATTTATATTTTCCCAAAAATCGTTTGATTTCAATTTTTAATCTATTTTTCAAATTTTCAATATCTTTTTTGGGTTTTAATTGATTATTTTATGCGAAAAAGAAGGATTTCGTTAGAAATAATGAAAATATGTTTTAATTTTAACTAATTATTTTCGGGATAATAAATTTTTTTGATTATTTAGCATTTTTTTATTCATTCATGAATGTTTTTTTAGTGATTTTTTTAGGATTTAAGAGATAGTTTGATTTTTTTTTATTCTCAACCATATAAATTTTACCCTTATCGATGAAACTTAAGATTAATTTTTTATATTAAAAATGATCATATGACACAATTCAAAAGCCTCCTTTTTATAGAGGAATTAGCCTACAATGCGACGATAGAACGAGTTAGTTGTATCAAAGTGAGCACAAGAAGAATGACAGACAGAGATAGAAGCTCATGGTGTGTTGAAATAATTTTAGAAGGCAAATTTGCATTAGCTCTGTAGATCTTCCAAAGGATCGTTGTATCCAAATAAGTACTTTTTCTTCAGCATATATTATTATTAGGGATGGCAAAAATCCATGTGGGGTCCGGTATATTATGATGGGACAAGAAGATATATATATATTTTTATATCCGTTAGTTGGACAGTGATGATACGCGTATCCGCACTCCCGTTTATATATAGGTAAAATCCACGTATGAACAAGGATCCATACATGAGTCCGTAGGGGTCCGATAGGCTAGACTTGGATATGGATAAAAAATTTATACCCATTAATTGAACAAACTTAATACCGATATTGATTTCCCCATACCATATCCGTGTCCCTATTTATTATAAGAAGTTCTTAATACAAAAGTAGAAACAAGTTGCTTTCTTAAGAAAAATGAATAATTTTGTTGCCCTTCCATATATATTCAAGCAAGCAACACGTAAGGAGTAGATAATATATATTTAAATTCATTTACATCATGTCAAACAACTTAAAAAATCATGCAAGGAGTAGATAATATATCTCCACCGTAGTTTTTTTTTTTTTTTTTTTTTTTTTTTTTTTTATATGTATTTGACAATTTTATTATAACTGTAATCGCTCTATGTTCAGCACAGGATTAGGTAAATCCAAAGATGTCACTTTTTAGTTGAAATTTTTAATTTTGTTTTGATGTTTCGTTCATGGTTGAATTCATCCATTTAAGAAAAAGCAAGAAACACGTAGGGAGTAAATATATATTTAAATTCATCCAAGTCATGTCGCAAAATTTAAGAAGTCAAATGATGCTATTATAATTCTGATGATTAGCACTTTCGATGCCCGGGGGAATCTTCCTCGGGCTATCTTAATCTCTTCTTCCCATAATACTTACCTAGACCACCGGTTCCGGTTCGGAATCGGAACCAAAACGGAACTGAACCGGTTGGAACTGGACGGTTCCGATTCCAACCGGTTCCGGTTCCAGTTCCGAAACCGGAACTGTAAAGGACCGGTTCGGTTAGGGTTCGACCCCTAACCGAACCGGTTGGAACCGTTGGAACCGAACGGTTTTAACGGTTCCAACTGGAACCGTTATTAAAAAAAAAATTAATTTCTAAATTATTTTAAATTATTTTCGATTTTTTATATAATTAAAAAAAAAATTCGAACCGGAACCGACCGGTTCGGTTTACGGTTCCGGTTGTGGAACCGGGAACCGGCCGGTTCGGTTCGGTTTCGAACCGGAACCGAACCGCCTGACAGGTCCATCCTTACCTATTCCAAAGCGATAGCATAATCCGGTATCTCCTGGATTCTTAGGTGAGACCATAACTTCCCAACCCTTATGACTCCTTTAAAACTCTCCAATGCTTTCAGGGACTTATACGCCTCGACCTCAAGTACTAAATTATGGTACCTATCTACAAAGCTATTTTAATAGCTCGTTATCTCCTTGCTTCATCATACTTAAAGACCCCATTGTCTTCCTTGGTACGCAAGCTCATTTGAAATGACGCACAAATGATTTCCTTAGTTACGAGAAATTGCTGATACTTCCCGAGGTCAAATTTTTGAACCACAGACTGGTCGGTCCTCCCAAAGTTAAAGGAAACACTTTTCATATCACCTCTCATACCAACCTTGGATCTTCATCAATAAGACGAACTTATCAACGTGGGGCTTGGGGTCCGTATTGCCCTTGTAGACATCTATCGTGGGCATGGTGAATTTCCTTAGAAACTCCATCACCAATATTTCCTTCGAGAACGGGGACGCTGTCCCCATGTCCTTATACAACCATAGTTCTTCCCTTCGTTCTATCCTTCCATTTCCCCATCTTGTATGGTTTCTTCCATCCTCTCCATTCATTCCGTCGTTGGAGCCTCTGTAGTTCTATTGTTTCCTTCTCTTTCCATCGTCTTAACGCGCTTGTTTTTTTTATACTTTCCCCACAGACGGCGCCAACTATTGACGACAATTTTTTATTCCAGGGGCAATTCGGGAAAATCACTCCTCGAACAAACCTCCATTAACTGTGAATTTATTTGGTTTGTTGGAAACCCAAAAGCAAACTTGGCAAGCCAATGAAAAATCACAAAACACAGAAGATTTAACGTGGTTTGGCTGAATGGATCCAACCTACGTCCAGGGAGAAAGGAAACTTTTATTTACTGCGGGTCGGATCGACCTGCCTTATCCTTGTCTTACCCTCAGATTTTTAGAGCTTTTTATAAGTTATGGAAATAAGAAATACTCATCTGAGGATCCCCAATAAAATTGAGTCTTTTTTCTCTTTAAATAGTGCCACTGGATTTACTGTAACTCCAACCTGTGACGTCGGCCGCGTTTCTTTGTCATTATTGCCCATTACTCGAACGTTACACCCATCAACTTTATGGCAGCTCTAGGTTTCATGTAGGGATTACGTCATTCATACATATGCATAAGATTCAGCAGCCCCGACCTAGGTAACCCGGTCGGTATACAGAAATGATTAGTGCTGGATCATATTCCTCTCTTTTTAACTAGGTCTGGTCGAGAGGGTCATATAATTTCATCAAGTCGGTCTTCACATTTACAATCCCTGAACATTTTTGTCAAGTGTTCGATGACTCATTATCAGGTCGGGTCCGTCTTTATCTGCACAAATGTTACTGAATCTGATCCCTAACATCGGGTCGGTCTTCGTCTGTACCTTGTTAGGCCATACCGCCCTCTGGTGCCTTTTTGTACCTCGAGCCCGAGTCACTCTGTCTGCTCTCATTCCCATAAAGGTCTTGGACTTACCATCTGTTTAGTGGAAACCTCATTCTACCTCTCCGCAAGTTTCAGAGTTTATTGGAGCTGAAAACCACCGTCAATAAAATCCCATTAAATGGTAGGCAATTATTACCCATAAATTTAGTAACGGACACAACATTCAAATCTGGGGTGATGTCCCCCTCCATCGAGAAAACAATATAAATAAGAGAAGATTCTCACTGTAAAAGGGAAAGAGACTGAAACTATACCTATTTTCAACCAAAGAGTGTAATTCCAAATTGATCAATAAGATTGACTCGAGAAGGTAGGATTTTGATTTGTCGAACCTCGTAAAAATTAGAATTCC
>SKCR01036021.1:0-36061 GCA_019454045.1 Zanthoxylum bungeanum
GCAGTGAACATGCGAATTACATCTGATGACGTACTTATCCTGAATTTCCCTTTCCGACGTCTGTTTCCCGCGACTTCCGTAACTTATCGGGTAGTGCCTCCATACGAGGCTCATTATGGGGCCTTATGTAAAAATACAATGTCTACAGTCGTCCCCACTTTGATGGGACTTGTGCAGTGTGTGACAGTGATAATCCTATCAAAGTTATGCATGTATTTTTACTTACCTGGCTTGTCGGCTGTCGTACTTACCTGCTGCTTTGCGAGATGCTTCGAACTGAATTGATATGGTGGTGAGGTGCTTGACCCCTGGTTCATTCCCAAACCGTTACTTGATGAAAGATGGTTTATTCCCGAACCGTTACTTGATGAGAGATGGTTCATTTTTGAACCGTTACTTGATGAGAGATGGCTCATTTTTTAGCCGTTACTTGATGAGAGATGGCTCATTTTTGAACCGTTACTTGATGAGAGATGGCTCATTTTTGAACCGTTACCTGATGAGAGATTGCTCATTTTTGAACCGTTACCTGATGAGAGATGGCTCATTTTTGAACCGTTATCTGATGAGAGATGGCTCATTTTTGAACCGTTACTTGATGAGAGATGGCTCATTTTTGAACCGTTACCTGATGAGAGATGGCTCATTTTTGAACCGTTACCTGATGAGAGATGGCTTATTTTTGAACCGTTACTTGATGAGAGATGGCTCATTTTTGAACTGTTACTTGATGAGAGATGGCTCATTTTTGAACCGTTACTAATTCGGAAACCTGTGAACAAAAAGACAAATTGCATGTATATTATGTGTATGCATGTATGCATAGATGCATTTCCTATTCCGATGGGTTAGGCCTTCATTGTGCTTCTTTGGCGCCTTTCGCATATTAATGCCTTTATTCGCCCTCAGGCCTGCTTACAGTTTTCTTATGCCAGTTCTCTTCTGGTGATTGTTCAGTTTTCTTTGGTCCCATGGCTCATGATCTCGTCATGTCCTTGATTTACGGGGTGGCAGACTGGTCGCCCCCAGACTTGGTTTAGTTTTCTGCTCTTCGTTGTTTTCACTAGGTCAAAGTAGATCTTGTGATGTGACGTTCCATATCAACATACTATATTGCCTTTTATGAAATAGCCCCAATAGTTAAACATATTGTTTCCCTCAAAGGATGCCCAGTGTCGAAACCAGAGAACCGTCAAAGTACTCGATGCAACTCAAATCTGACCGTTTGAATAAATGATCTGAACCAGACTCAAAGGGTGTGTGTGCCCAGGTTCTTTTACAGCTTGATCCTTATGTAAGCCAACTCGATGGTTTTGTTTCCAAGAATGGGACCGATGGGTCAAACCAACCTAGATGTCTTGATCATGCTCTGCAACTACTTCTCCCTACTCAATGTGATATGGTTTTCCTTTTCTTTTCTTTCGACTCTTTTTCGTCTTTCTCTTTTTTCGTCTTTTTTTTCAACACACCTACCCTTTAAGGTAGCATTTCTCCTCATGGTGGTCCTAATACTCGCCCATGGGTAGCTTCACGCTTATCGGTTATAGGTGGTTTATATTTTATTCTTTAGAGACTTTTTCTTTTGTTTCCAACCATATCACATATCATAACTCCAGTAAGTCAGGATGGACATCTAAGCGAACAATCATTCATCGATCCGTACTCTCTTCAACTAGTCACCTTGCCGACTACTGAGGCTTCTACTGCTAAGATCCTATAATTAAGTGCTCACGAGTCTAGTCGAGATCAACTATTCAAAATATCGGACGAGAGCTCATCTCGCACTTATTGTTTCTAAGGTTTCACCCTAAAGCAAACAATTTCATCATCAGACTTATGCCTAACCATTAAGGACTTATCTCTCTCGCTTTTTTTTTCTTTTATTCTTTTTTTTCACAATGGTCTTTCTATCATTGCCATAAATTTTTTCTGTTCCTCGGTTTCCTTTTTCCCGATACCCATGTTTGCTAAACTCTTATTGACAAGTCTTTTTTTCCCTAACCCAACGGATATCTATGATGGCTTTTAAGACACGGGGTTAACATGATGCGTGTATGCATGAGATGCTTGAGATGCGTGCGATGTATGAGATATAATATGCATGTGGTTATCAGAAGCATAAGGGGCAACTTCTATAGGATATATGACTGTGGTTCATATGCGAGCTTATAAGAGTATGGACAAAGGCTCTCGCCGACGAAGGGTTGCCCACAACTAGGTCTCCCCACTCAAGGGTTCGGACGACCAAGTGAGCGCACCCTTTTTTATACGCTAAGGTACTTGCCAACGAGTGATGATACATGAATGACTGTCAAATAGATTTCTTATTGAAGATTCCCCAGAGGGAGGGTGGAGCGAACTCTCTTAAATACCCTTGCCTCTTAGGCTCTTATCGCCTTGGTGACAAGAATAAACAATAGATCCTCCAAATTAGTCCATCACGTAAACATTGAGTAAATGATTATCTAGACGTCTTCACAGCTTTTCCTTTTAGCTATGAAGAGGTAGTGAGTGAAGGAAGACACCAAATCATTACTCAACTCTAATAATGCCTTTGTTAAACTCATTGTCCCAACCCACTGGTAGACACGGTTAACTGAAGCAAAAATCACAAATATTACAAGATATTATTTCGGGGTCGATTCTCTATCCCCAGTGGAGTCCCCAGACTGTAGGACACAGAAATCGGTGATGCTGTCCCAGGCTCGCGGCCCGGTCGGGAGTACGGAGTAGCCCGCGGGGGACTAAACCAGAGAAATAAAATGGAGTCGCCACCCAGTGTGAACTGGGAAATGATTTAAGGCCGCACTCACCCCTCGCAAGGGAATACCTCAAACCATTGGGTTCAGAACGGTCCCTTACTTATGCCAATTGTAATGAAGTGATTTATGAAACAATGTAACCAAGTCTTATGCAACACACATATGCAAGAATAACCTACATCTCAGTTTGCATGCGACTTATATCTAAGTTTGCATACATAGGAGTAAACGAAATAACGGCAAACACACAACTTCATGAACACATTAAATTAATAAATACGGAAACATAAATAAATGATTATTGCAAAAGCGTAAATATTAAAGAGAGATAATTAAGCATATGAGGGAGAAAGGAATAACTAAATAAACAAGCATGAAACATGAGGAAAGAATATGTCTAGTGTGTGCGCGTTCGTGTAGCATCCGTAAACGCGTTCAAACGGTAAACAGAATGCACGCATTCGAGTAGCGTTCGTAAACGCGTTCGAACGGGATGGGAAATCAAATATGGCAAGACAGGATGCATGCGCATTCGAGTAGCATTCGGGAACGCGTTCGAATGGGGAAGGGCCGAGAGCATGTGTTCGAGTAGCATTCGTAAACGCGTTCGAACGGGGAAGGGCCGAGAGTATGCATTCGAGTAGCGTTCGGAAAAACATTCGAATGAGATCACAAAAATGACATCTATACTCCCGTAAAAACATGCATGAGTGTTTCTCCTGGTGGTACGTGGAGTTGTATCCCAAGTACAGACCACATTACCGTCTATTTGGATTCGGCTACGAAATTTATGTCTGGGTTTCCATCCGATATACCACGAGAGACAACACTCAATCACTAACCTAATATTGACATACATGAAGCTTGATAATGCATATAACCATAAACAATTGAAGAGACAAACATGCGAAACAATGAAACAACAATAAACATAAATTAAATGCGAAATAATAAAAGACTAACAATACGAAATAAATGCGGAAACATAAATATATGGCCAAATCATTTGGCCGTTTTCAATGTAGGACTTCGCATGCCTTGGACATATGTCATATCCAACCAAGCATGTCGCGTCCAGAACGATAATATAAATATAACAAAGGGTGCCCTCAGGTCTTACATTTTAAGTCGCTTCTCGGAAATGCGTCACGTGGCCGTCGGAAGGGTTAATTCTCTGCAACTTCTTCGGTCCACTGGTTCAATGTTTTCCTTCATCGCCTCGCTATTTTGGGCTGCTGTTTTCTCTATTTTGAGCTGTTGTTTTTGCTGTCTTTGCTGATTGTTTCTGGACTGTTTCGAGGTGCAGTTTTTCGGTGACTTTGGGATTGTTTTTGGGCTGCTGTTTGCGGTATTTTAGGGGTTGTTTAGGGGCTGCTGTTTGCGGTATTTTGGGTGTGTTGTGGGCTGTTGTTTTGCGGTATTTTTGGGGGTTGTGGGCTGTTGTTTTGTGGTATTTTTGGGGCTGCTGTTTGGGGTTGTTTTCGGTGGTGCACAAGCAGCAGCCACGCTGCTGCACATATGTGCAGCGCTACTCGTTGCTGCACATATGTGCAGCAAGGGGCTGCTGCCCAGCAGCAGCTAGCCGTACAGTGCGGCAGTGAGACTGCCCACTGTGTGGGAGAAAAAAAAATTTGGTGAAAGTCACTTGGAAATATAATTATATTTTTTTTCCAGTTTTGAGATTAATGAATTTTTTTATGTTTGGTTGTAATTTTAGAAATACCCAAATTGTCAACCCGGTTAATATCAATTTATTTATTTTGTGTGAATTATAAAATGTTTATTCTCATGCATATTTAAATGACATGTAGAATTAGGACAATGCCTACTCTTGCATTATAACATGCCATACATACATGTGCATTTTCATAAATTTATTTATGATGGTAAATAGTTTATAATTTGATTAAAAACTATTTTAGAATTTTTATCGATTAGTCGATTAAATAAAATTTGTGTATTAATTTTAAATCGTTAAAATTTGTAATGTCACATAATTTAGTTCTAAGTATTTATAATAAATTGTTTATCATGAATGACTTAGATGTTTCATAATGAATTTAAGTTTTATTAGTAAAGCTGATAATTTTATTATGAAACAATTAATTTGGTAATTAAAGACCATTAATATTGATTTCTTGGTCTTTTTTCGCTAAGTTTACAAAACATTAGATGTTTTACATATTAAATCACTAAACTTAAAATAATGAGTGGGAGCGGGTAGTTTGTCAAAACATCATTTGGTCTCCACCGTTAGTGCAACATCGTGAAATCTAAGTGGGGCTTCGTGATGACTTTAGTTTCATCCTCCCTAAGGAAAATGTTTGCTTAGGTTAATATCAAGGTTGTACTTCTTATGATAGGATTTATAAAATGTATTTCATAATTAACTTACCCTAAGGTGGTTATTATGAGTTAAATTTTTAGGATCCAAAATGGTGGGTTACACTCATATAAATATAGTTAAAAGTGTTAATTATATTTAGAACAAAAATCGGTTATTAATAAATTTTGAAATATAGATATTTTGAAAAAAAATTATTATTGAGATTGTCTCTATTTTAATAAGGTATTGTGATCGACCCTAAGGCAACATAATATGCTTATTAATTTTCCGAGGCTATAGTAGTGCATATATATTTTAGTGTTTTGCATATGCATCATGCATCATGATTACTATGCCAAATTATTTTGAATTTTATGCATGGAATAATTTAGAATATTTTTTTAATGATTTCATAAATATGTCAAATCCAATCATATCAATGCTTGCTACTGAAAAATTAACTGGTGAATAACTTTGCTAAGTGGAAGAATGACATGAATATAATACTTGTGCTGGATAACCTGAAGTTTATCATGATAGAGGAATGTCCTCCCAAACCTGCTGAGAATGCCAACAAAAACATTATAGATACCTATGAGAATTGGGTTCGAGGAAATGACAAGGCTCGTTGTTATTTACTTGCCACTATATCCAATGTGCTTAAAGAAAGTTTGAAAAGACAGAGACTGCTTATGAGATAATGGAGTCTCTACAGGGCATGTTTGGCGAACCCTCTGATCAAGCCAAACATGAAGCATTCAGGAAAGTCTTGCTGCAAAATGGAAGTTGGAACCCGTGTTCGTGAACATGTGCTAATGATGATTAGTATGATTCATGAAGCTGAAATCAACGGTGCAACTATAGATGAAGGCATAAAAGTGGACTTAATTTTGGAAAGTCTTAGCCCACAATTTCTCCAGTTCAAAAGAAATTACTTTATAAGTAACTTGAGTTATAATTTGACTCAATTAATTATCGAACTCACAACTTTTGAGTCTTTTTCTGTGGAGAACAAGGTAAAAGCAAATGTTGTGAACCTTCTACCTCTAATTCTGTTACTGAATCTTGTTTAGTTGAAAATGATTTATCACCCTGGATAATTGATTCAGGAGCGACTAATCATATTTGTTGTTTCTTACAGAAGCTTGATTCTTACACAAGACTTGCTGATGGGGACTTTACTTTGAGAGTTGGGAATGGCGTTTTAGTTTCAGCATCAGCAGTTGGACAAATAAAACTTTATGTTGAGAACAATAAATTTTTATTTTTGACTAATGTTTATTTCGTACCGGGGTTTACTAGAAACCTCATTTCAGTTTCTCGACTTTATGAACAATCTTATTCAGTTTCTTTTGATAATAAATCAGTTGTTATTTCAAGAAATGGTTTGAATATTTGTTCGGGTTTTATTGAAAATGGGCTCTATGTAATAAGGCCCAATTTTAATTCGTTATTGAATGTTGAAATGTTCAAAGTTGCATTGCCAAAAACAAAGAAGCAAAAGATTTCTCACAATGATAACACATATCTATGGCACCTAAGACTTGGTCATATAAATCTTGACAGGATAAATAAGCTTGTAAATGATGGTCCTTTAAGAGAACTAAATGTTGGTACTCTACCAGTCTGTGAATCATGTCTTGAAGGTAAGATGACAAAGAGGCATTTCTCTGCAAAAGGCAATAGGGCCCAAGAACCACTGAAGCTTATACATTCAGATGTTTGTGGACCTATGTCTACACAAGCAAGAGGTGGCTATGAGTACTTCGTTACTTTTGTTGATGATTGCTCTAGATATGGTTATGTTTACCTAATGAGACATAAGTTTGAAACTTTTGGAAAGTTTAAAGAATTCCAAATCGAAGCGGAAAAATAATTAGGTAAATCAATCAAGTGTCTTCGATCAGATCGAGGAGGTGAATACCTTGATAATGAATTCAAAGATCACCTATTAGAGTATGGGATTTTATCCCAACTAACTGCACCTGGTACACCTCAGCAAAATGGTGTAGCTGAGAGGAGGAATCGAACTTTACTCGACATGATTCGTTCCATGTTGAGTTATTCTTTACTTCCAAAATCATTTTGGGGGTATGCTATACAAACAGCAACCTGCATTTTGAATGTAGTTCCATCTAAGTCAGTACCTAGAACATCTTTAGAGTTATGGAGTGGCCACAAACCCAGTTTGAGTCACTTTCGTATATGGGGGTGCCCAGCATACGTGCTAATGGGTAAGACAACAAACTTGGAAATGCGTTCTGAAATTTGTTTCTTTGTAGGATATGCAAAAGGCACAAGGGGAGGTGTGTTTTATAATCCTCGAGATAATAAGATGTTTGTGTCGACAAATGCCACGTTTCTTGAGAATAATTATATGGCAGACTTCAAACCTCAAAGCAAGATAGTCTTGGAGGAATTAAAATCTGATGAGATCAGTCAACAACATACTAGGATTGTTGTTCCACAAAGCGAGGAGACCACATCTTCGAGTCAGAACATCTTACCACCTCGTCATAGTGGGAGGATAGTACGACTACCTTCTCGATATAGACAAGATGATGAAGTACAAGTTGCTATCACTGATGATGGAAGAGATGACCCATTAACATATAGATGTGCAATGGAAGATCATGACAAAGAGAAATGGCTTGAGGCTATGAAACTTGAGATGGAATCCATGTATTCCAACTCAGTCTGGGAGCTTATAGATCTACCTGAAGGAGTAAATCCTATAGGGTGCAAATGGATCTACAAAAGAAATATGGGAGTGGACGGTAATGTAGAGACATTTAAAGCAAGGCTAGTGGCAAAGGGTTATACCCAAAAAGAATGAGTTGACTATGAGGAAACTTTTTCACCAGTAGCCATGCTGAAGTCCATTCGAATATTGATTTCCATTGCTGCTCATTATGATTATGAAATTTGGCAGATGGATGTCAAGACTGCCTTTTTGAATGGCTATCTTGATGATACCATCTATATGAAGCAACCAGAAGGTTTTATTAGCAAAGACGAAAAGCAAAAGGTTTGCAAGTTGCAAAGGTCTATCTATGGACTTAAGCAAACGTCCAGATCTTGGAACATGAGATTTGATGAGGCAATCAAATCTTATGGCATTATCCAAAATCCTGATGAATCTTGTGTTTATAAATTCATAAAGGACAAGCGAGTGGTCTTTCTAATACTTTATGTTGATGATATTCTACTTATTGGGAATAATGTAGTACTATTATCAGACGTAAAGGCTTGGCTAGCTGAACAATTCCAAATGAAAGATTTGGGAGAAGCAAGTTATATTCTTGGGATCCGTCTTATTAGAGATCGCAAGAAATAATGCTGCTAGCTCTGTCTGAGGCATTGTATATTG
The DNA here is from genome assembly GCA_019454045.1 of Zanthoxylum bungeanum. Taxonomy (NCBI): domain Eukaryota; kingdom Viridiplantae; phylum Streptophyta; class Magnoliopsida; order Sapindales; family Rutaceae; genus Zanthoxylum; species Zanthoxylum bungeanum. The sequence goes on from SKCR01036021.1 coordinate 8,459, forward strand.
ACAAGATGCTTGTTAGATATTCAATGCAAAACTCCAAGAAAGGTAACTTACCTTTCCGTCATGGAGTTGTTCTTTCTAAAAGGCAGGCAGTGTCCTTCGACATCCCAGAAGAAGAAGAAGATATGAGACGGATTCCATATGCATCGGCATCGGCAGTAGGGAGCTTGATGTATGCTATGCTATGCACAAGACCTGATATATGCTATGTAGTGAGAATAGTTGGTCGTTTTCAGTCAAATCCAGGATTAGATCATTGGGTAGCAGTTAAGCATATTCTCAAGTATCTACGGAGAACAAGGAACTATATGCTTGTTTATTCTGGCAGGGATTTGATTCCGATTGGATATACTGATTCTGATTTTCAATCGGATATAGATGATCGAAAGTCGATATCTAGATCAGTATTTACTCTTGGTGGGGGAGATATAGTTTGGAGAAGCATCAAACAATCATATGTTGCTGATTCAACTATGGAAGCCGAATATGTGGCTGCTTGTGAAGCTGACAAAGAAGCGGTTTGGCTCCGAAGTTCTTTACCGATCTGGAAGTGGTTCCAGATATGGACAAGCCATTGTCACTTTATTGTGATAATAGTGGTGCAGTGGCTAATTCCAAAGAACCAAGAAGCCACAATAGATCAAAACATAATGAGAGGAAATATCATGTGATTAGGGACATTGTACAACGCGGAGACGTGGGTGTTCTGAAGATTCCATCTGCAGAGAATCTAGCCGATCATTTTACCAAGACGCTACCTGAAAAGAGTTTTGAGGGGCATCTAGAAGGATTAGGGATTAGAGACATGTCTAATTTGCTTTAGGGCAAGTGGGAGTTTGTTGGGATTTGTATGCCCGACAAGCAAATATGTTCAAAACATGATTGATTAATAAATTTGTGATTCTATTTTATTCCATGTATGCATTTTGACTTGCTTTATAAAATTCAAGAAAATTCCATGATTATTTATGTAGCTTTGAATTAAACATATATGTGTATGTAAAATGTTACATACATATATGCATGGATAAAATTTAAAGAGTAATAATCAAAATTTGTCCATGACTATGATTTGAAGTTCGGAATCTTCAAATCCAAAGTCATAAATACAGTTCATTCCATTATGAATGGTATAGTTCTATCCATACTATATTATGTAGAGACATAGAAATGAATGTATTTTATATAATAAGATTATATTGGACAGGACCAGATAAAATTGAAAAGTTCTAATAATTTCCGTTAAATAAATAACATCAATTTTATCATAATGATGGTCATATATGTGATGATTTTAATTCATTATATTTAGCAGACTCCTATATCATATTAATTTATTCTTTAATTTACTCGGTATGGTTTTGTATTTATTACATTTCGTAAACCTTGTATTTTGGGAATGAGTTGAATGAATAGCTGAGAATGCTAACCTGATATAATGAAATCCGTTCATAAGATTCTCTTGTTTGTTAGTTCAGGACCTGAACGATTAGCGCGCAAATTCATAAAAGTTATGAATTAATTGTTCACTTGAGAACTAATGGAAGTCAATGATAAAGATGTAATTAGAGAGGTTAACGGATATTTTATACCTAGCTCCTTTACGAATCTGTTATGGAGGATCATTGCATAGGTAATGACTATATCAATGGACGAATACTTTGAGTAATTAATTCTATAATTCTAAGAGTGCAATTCTGGGTATTTAGTGGAGTTACTCCAGAATTAATAATTTCGTTTGATTAATAAAAAAGTTTATAATAATCGACGAAATTATTCGAGCTTAAAAATATAGGTCCATCGGTCTCCTCGTCGTCTTCTATCACTGTTCGAACAATTATAATTATGAAGAAAAATAGTTGAGGATTATTTAAAATAATTATGAATTATCTTACACTCTAATTATTCCATAAAGCTCATGTTGAAATTATGACAAATGTTGTCTTAATATATATTTATTAATAGATAATGTATCTATTATTAATTTAATCAAATTAATATTTAATTAATTTGATTAATTAAATTTTAATTTAATGAGATAATATTTTCAAAAGTTGAAATTTTGAAAATTGTTTTTAATATATTATCTTTGATAAATTATGAGATAAATATTAAAGGATTTTATTTTGATTTTTGAAAATTAAAATCAATATCCTTAAAAGATATGCTTGACATTATTTTTGATTTTTTGAAAAAATCAAAAATCAAAAACAGGGGCATAAGGTAGTGTTGGATTTTGATTAAAACAAATCCATCCAAGAGAATATTAAAAAAAAAAAAAAAACAAAAAAAAAACAAAAAAAAAACAAACGTGAGCATGCAGAGTTTGAGTTGTTTTTGAAATTGAGATTTTTGATCAAAATAAGAAAAGAAAGCAAAAACAAAAAAAGGGAGGCTGGTAAAAGTGAAAAAAAAAAGGGGAAAAATAGTTCTTTTATTTTCTCTTAAGTTTGATTTTGAGAAAATCAAAAGGAAACAGCATCCAGGATTCGTCTCATGTGCTGAGTACACGGATCCTTAATAAATTAGAGTATTCTTCGTAATTACTTTCACGCCCACACGTGTCGTTGGAGGTGAGGAGATAGACGAAGAAGATCGTGGTTCAAAGAATCGATTTACAAAGATATTCAGATCTGCAGGTATATTTCTTACTTGAGTTCTAAATAATTTTATTATTAATATACCAGAAAATACGGATCCGATTTTATTGTTCATGTGAAAATAATTTTTTTTCCTGTTACCCAACACGATTTCCGCTGCGCATGAACTCTGAAAACCAACATCAAATGCATCATTATATATTTTAGGGTTTTCGCTTAATGGAGTTTTCTTTAATTAATCATGTTATTATTATCTCTGTCTTGCAGTTGTATTTAAAGGACTGTAATGATGCTGAGCTCTCTGACTCTGGCTTGGGTAGAATTTCTTCACCTTTGTCCTTACAATTGCCAAATGGTATGACTTTGGTGATTATATTGCATTGTGTTTGATGATTAGTTTATTTGGCAGCAAATGAATCTAAGAAAAGAATTCGTAAATGGTGTTAGAATATTGATCATCATAATCATTATAATCGATATTCAAATGGGTAATTCAGATCAACAATGAGTCCAGAATATGATCAGAGTTATTTTTCTTTTTTCGTGAATCTCATTGTATTCAGATGGTGTTAGAATGGCTTCTTAGGCTTTCTCTGTTATACTTTTGATGCAGCTAATTCTACTGTTGTCACTGTTGCTAAAATTCTGAAGCAAAATGGATTTGCAAATAATAAAGGTAAGAAGTCACAACGTTATTTTGTTTATGAAACGTAACACCACTTGACTATCAACTATTGATAAACAATAAGAATTACATGTTTTAGGGAATGCAACAGAGGAAGAGGTATCTTCGCGGAATGCTCCAGGGAGAACCATGAATGTCACTTCATTCAGAAAGATAGGTTAGATTGCTAGCATCTGTTTCTGGTTTACTCATTTCACTATTAACAAATATATTTCTCACTGTTTCGAACTGTGATGTATTGCAGATGTATTTGAAGGACTATTATGATGTTGTGCTCACTGACTTTGGCTTGGGTAGAGTTTCTTCATCTTTGTCCTTGTTACTGTTTTTTTTTTCTTCACTCTCTCTACTTCACATTGTATCAAACTGGTGATTTTCCAAATGATTGTTTATCTATTTTTACGCTTGCTTCCAAAATCATATGCTTAAACATCTCTTTCTAAGCACAATCTGCTGTTAAGATAAACATTTTGATCTTACAAATATCATTATGGTTATATATGATGATGAGCTTAATCATGGATGTTGTTAGGTTGATCATTATATTCACAGTAATCGACTTTAAAATGGGTAACTTAGATCATGAGGTCTAATATTGCAGAAAATTCAGATGATCATGAGGTCTAACTCAACTCAACAAGACCACTACTGCTACTACCGCTCCAAAGAAGGCTGCCTGACAATGTATATGAGTTTGATTTTCTGCTGATAAGGCTGCTGATAACATGACCACGCAACAAAGTTGGAGAATTAACAGTTTGGTAAGAGCATCGTCTCTGTGTTTTCCTTTTGTCCTCTTTAAAATTCTGGATGTTGTTTAGATCAAACTTACGCTACATATGCAGCGCAGAGCGCACATAATTTTAGCAAATTGACTGCCCCCTGAGATCAGCTAATGTTGCGATTGCTAACATTGCTGCGGTTTAAATTGCATCTTTAGTTGCAAGTCGCGACATCAGCCAGATGTTAATATGTATATAGCCTATTTCCTGTAATCTTTACTTTTGTCATTGAGCCAGCAGTCAGAAAACAGGCTAGCTAAGCTGGTTCATTGATCTAACTCATGCAGGAAAAAAGAAAAAAAAACAGTAGCTCAGTTATGAACACGCTAGTTCTTACCAGAATTACTAGTAAGTGTTGGATTTGTTATTCTTTTGTTGCCCTTAGCTAAGTTGACATAGTACTAGTTGTATAAAAAAAATTGATATGAGCTGACAAACTAGAGCTTGTCCATAAAGATGCGGCAAGGACTTGTAGAAATTCGGACAACATAATCCTCGCACATGGAACAAAATTATAAAACAGTCATACAAGGCAGGCTCTGATAACATCTGTGAACAAGTGACCTCATTTGCAAGGGCAAAAGATCATGCATTGTAGGCAGTCAACGGTATGCAGGTGTATGGGCAAAATCTAAGCACATTATGAATTAACACAACCAATTTCCCGTTTTAAGAAAATGTAAGTGTCAAAAAATTTTATTTTATATTTTTTTATTGGATATTAGATATCTGATATCTAAAACATTAATTGAATATCTAATTTCATATCCAAAACGTATTTACTATCTATTAAACTTTGGATATCAGATTAATTTTCAGCCAATTTGGTCAGAATATCCGACCAAATTGTTATCCCTACGTGTCATGAGAATTGAAGATGTAAAATATCTGATTAGACAGAAACACGGTAGACAATCTGTTAACAGAGACACATCGCCTGACCTCCCCAAAAGTGGAACAAAATATGAAATAAATGTAATGTAATGCTGAATCAACTCCAAGCACACTTCAACTTTTACAACTGGCGTAACATTTTGTTCCTTCTCAGTTTATCAACAGTATCATAAATAAATAGATGGGAGTGAGGCCATTGCTGCCATTATCCTGAATCATTTAGACCACCACATTATATATCGTTTTTCCTATTCATTCAAGTTGTTTGGTCCAGTCAAATGGTTCCCAATCCTGCACAAAACTTGCAACAGCCTGCTTTTGTGCCTCCACAGATTCATGCCTTCTACGACGACGGTACATGTCTTCCTCAGGAAGACGAAGCATGCCTCTTATGACATTAAGCCCAAGGCTGCCTTTACTGACTAAGCAAATGAACAGATACGTGGTGCATGGGGATGGATGGATCAGTGAAAAGTGTAAACTTCACAAGCCGTTTCTATTATGCTCATTACTGACTAAGTAATGCCAACTCCAATTTCGTTTTACTAGGGTCTATAATTAGAGAAATGTTCTTTAACAATCGTACACAAAATTACTAGCGGCAAAAGACATCTTTACTTGTAGGAAGTCAAATTAACCAGTCAGCAAAAAGAAGAAGCATATAATTAGACAAGAAAGCAGAACAAGAAGAACAATAGAGAAGCAATGAACAGCAGAAGCCAACCTTTTAAAAAACAGGGGCCTGTTTCGCAACTTTTTGGGGCAAAGGAAGTTGCGAATTTCATCCCACACATGATTGTCAACAGTTCTAGTTGCCAACTCATGCTGCAAAAGCAAAAACTCTCCATTAAAATAAAACTTATAATTGAGTCAACTGTATGATAACAACGGCATTCCTTTGCTAACCAAAATTTGAATCAGATTACTATTATGCTTCCCCTTTCCTCTTGATTGACAGACATAAACCTCAGGTATATACAACTTTCAGGAAGCTATGTCTATTATTTTAGCTTGACAGTTTTGCATCATGTGTAAGTCAAACCCAGACCTGAGTTTGCAGCATAACCTACATTCACCATTTACCCTTGGGCATCCCATTCGGATTGCATCATCATCTGCTCGACCAGATATACTATTTTGTTTACTCTGCATTATCGTTTGAGCTAGATGCCTATCAGCATCCTCATCCTTCCTTTTTCGGAAAGATAAATCTTGAATGACATGCCTACAAATTTAAAAAAAAAAAAAAGAAGAAAAAGGAAATATTAATTAGTATAGAAACTCCTACAAATATTAATATGCACAGGGGGCACCGCAATATGTGATTACCAAGAGCAATACCCTTTTAGTTTCACACCTTTAACAGGAAGAAAGAATTAGAATCTACAATCGAAGAATGACAAATTACCTGCCAGGGCTTCCAACATCTTGTTTAGTAGAATTATCAGCAGCACCCTGCTTTGCCTTCATTTTCTGAACTTCTTGTTGTAACCACAAACAAAAATAAAAAGCAATGACCAACCACAAAGAAAAAGCTCATACTCTTAATAGCTGGCTGAGCTAGACAAAGATCTTTCGAAATGAAAGGTTTTGCATGCATATATCTGTCCCAAACCTAATCCCTGAGTTGACAACAACATTTCTAATATGACTCCATAGGAAAATCACTGGAATCTTCTGAGCAGTAGCTCACAAAATTGGAAAGAAATAATCTATTCATCTCTAAGAATATTGATAGTAAGAAATACGAATATAGTAAGAAACACTAAATCAGATTTTCAAGATTTTTCAATTAGAAGTGAAAGAAAAGACATTTAAGTGCAAGAAAGACTGATGTAGAACATCAGAAAGACTTATCACTTATCCAGAGATAAACATAAGAAACAAAATAAACTCCTTAATAACTAGAGTCTTGCACAAGTCTCTATGATGTTCTCCTTTCAAAGATACAACAAGCACTTGGCCAAGTTAGCAGTTGATGGAATAACCCAATTAGTAAAACAGCCGAGAATCTGTAAAGGCTTTCAATTGTTTATCCCATTTATCAAAACGGTTAGGGGTGGTAGACTGACCAACCTTCTGATGCTAATGCATGATATTCATAAGAGGCTTTAACTAGCTAAAAATTTCAGAAAAGCCATAACTAGAAAAACAGTAGGTCTTTTAATGACTATTTCACCCGGCATTTTTTATTCTTTCACCTTGAATTGGATGAGTTAACATCTTTTACCCCAAATAAAACAAGAGAGAAGTGAGCAGTAGATGTTGTCATACCAAAAGTTTATCAGCTTCTTCATGCTTTCCTTTCAAACGCAGCTGCATGGCTTTGGCAGCCAGCTTGTTGGAACTCAATCCCTCTTCAATCCTTACAGTACTCTCGCTAAGTTTTTGTTTCCGATGTTGTGACTTCTGACTCCACATTCCTCTCGTCATTAGGATGGGAATCAACAGAACCACCACCAGGATCATTACCCTGTTGGCTACTGAATTTGCGCATGAAGTTTCCATCATTTGCATACTTTTTAAGCCAGAGACTGCAGCAGAGATAAGGTTAGCATCCTGGAGGACATATTTTGACCTTTTCGCTTCCCCATGACAAAGAACCACAATCTTTAGGGGTTCTCATTTCAGGATGCCGGAGAGACACATCCCTCGAGTAATCTCTCCCAGAGATCTAAGGATCACAATCATAAAAGTACAATAAGTCAGGAAAAGTTCAGTTTCTCACTCATAAAAGAATATTAAAGTATTTCAATCCAAATTGCAAAACAATTGAGAGAGAGAGGAAGCCAACTGTTGCAGTTACCTTATGAGTATCTCTTCCCTTTTGATCTTCTGCATCTGCTTGGCAATCTTCAGTTGATCCTCTTTGTCTGTTTTTTATGGCATGCAGATGAGCATGAGACGGGGCAGGGGGGTGAGATGCGGCAGATACAGCCAGTTCACCAAGAGAACCCCAGCGTTCTTCACAACCTGAACCATTTCGATGCATGAAGAAACACTATTCATAAAGGTCATGCTTGATCAAATTTGAAAGGCACAGTAGCATACCTCATCAAATCTTCGTCCTTCTCGAGCTGCCTGCTCTTGGGCACGCTCAAGGCTTTAAGTCTCCAGCTTGCACCTCCATCACCAACGAGTGAGGAAGACAAAAGTTGTTCCCCGCTAGCTTTATTCCCGTCTGCATCTACTGGATAGCCGTTTCCATTATCCTTCAGATAGGGATTCAACTCCCTCGGATTCATTCTTTGGTGTCTGGCAGACAAAAGCAAACAATAAGTAGTCACCTATAATCATGTAGACTTCATGGAAGAAGCAGAACACTCATTTTATAAATAAACAAGCAAGCATAAATACCAAGATATGCAGTCGCATGACAATCATGTAGGTGCAATGGCATCTAGCAAACACATGATCCAGAGGAAGTAGACATGCATATATGAAGCCATTTAAAATGGATTTAGTTAAAGATCTACTCCAAAAAATCAAATTTCAAACAAGTACAGCAACAATTCAGAAATAAAAAAGATGTGGATAAAGAAACACTAGATGCACAATGATCAATAGACAATAGGTTGCCACCCATAAATCAAAAAGGTATAACAAAAAAGTGACAGGAGATAGAGGTTCATTTGGATGCTTGTCAACAGCCATCATAGGCTTTCTTTCTGTCCTCTCTGCAGGCCTCAACATCCACTCTAACCCCATTTCCTTTCTCACAATTTCCTTCTCCTTAAGAGAACCGGATCCTTTATTGTCATCTATAATAGCAACATACACAATATGGATAAAATAAACATAATAAACTGAAAAACTCAATCATATATTTAAAAAGAATCACTGCAAATGCATACCAGATGAGTCATCCGCAATGTCCTCTTCATCCTGTCTCTTCTTATTTCTTTTCCTTTTATCTTTCTTACTTCTTTTTCTGTCCTCATAATCTGAACCAGATGATGAATCATCCTCAGAAGAATAACGCTTCCTACCACTTCTAGATTTCTTCTTTGAACTACCACTTGCTTCATCACCAGAACCTTCATCAATACTTCTCTTACTCTTCTTTTTCACACTCCTATATTTCCTTTCATCTCGCTCCGAACTACCTTCACTATCACCTTCACTCTCACTCGACGAATGTTCCTCCGATGAGTACCATTTCTTGCTTATTCTTGACCCTTTCTTTATTCTCTCGAGATCATCATCTGAACTATCATAACTTGAACTCTTCTTCTTTCTCTTATGTTTTTCCTTCCAAACTCTAGATTTCTTTCTCTTCGCATCCAAGTTTTCATTTTCTACCTAACAACAAGTAACCACCAAATTAACAGAAATATAATTAAAATACAAAAAAAGAAAAAGACTTTCATAAGCTATACATAGAATTAAAATGTAAAGAACTTTACTTTGTCAACTTGATCACGAGGTATGAACTTCACTTCAGCAAGCATCTCTTTTAACCTCTCTTTCTTAACAAATCAACAATGACTTCCCTGATTTTTTTTTTTTTTGAAAACAGTTGAATTAATGATAAATTTAATAATTAATACAGATAACAAATTGCAAGGAGCTCAACAAACAAAATTAATAATAAGATTGAAATTAGGGGCTGTGTAGGGTATGTTTAGCTCATTCATGGATGCATCTCTAGGCATAATTTTGCTTCGATCTTATTATTAATTTTGTTTGTTGAGCTCACTTGCAATTTGTTATCTGTATTAAATTTATCATTAATTCAACTATTTTCAAAAAAAAAAAAAAATCAGGGAAGTCATTGTTGATTTGTTAAGAAAGAGAGGTTAAAAGAGATGTTTGCTGGAGTGAAGTTCATACCTCGTGATCAAGTTGACAAAGTAAAGTTCTTTACATTTTAATTCTATGTATAGCTTATGAAAGTCTTTTTCTTTTTTTGTATTTTAATTATATTTCTGTTAATTTGGTGGTTACTTGTTGTTAGGTAGAAAATGAAAACTTGGATGCGAAGAGAAAGAAATCTAGAGTTTGGAAGGAAAAACATAGGAGAAAGTAGAAGAGTTCAAGTTATGATAGTTCGGATGATGATCTCGAGAGAATAAAGAAAGGGTCAAGAATAAGCAAGAAATGGTACTCATCGGAGGAACATTCGTCGTCGAGTGAGAGTGAAGGTGATAGTGAAGGTAGTTCGGAGCGAGATGAAAGGAAATATAGGAGTGTGTGTGAAAATGAAGAGTAAGAGAAGTATTGATGAAGGTTCTGGTGATGAAGCAAGTGGTAGTTCAAAGAAGAAATCTAGAAGTGGTAGGAAGCGTTATTCTTCTGAGGATGATTCAATATCTGGTTCAAATTATGAGGACAGAAAAAGAAGTAAGAAAGATAAAATGAAAAGAAATAAGAAGAGACAAGATGAAGAGGACATTCGGATGACTCATCTGGTATGCATTTGCAGTGATTCTTTTTAAATATATGATTGAGTTTTTCAGTTTATTATGTTTATTTTATCCATATTGTGTATGTTGCTATTATAGATGACAATAAAGGATCCGATTCTCTTAAGGAGAAGGAAATTGTGAGAAAGGAAATGGGGTTAGAGTGGATGTTGAGGCCTGCAGAGAGGACAGAAAGAAAGCCTATGATGGCTGTTGACAAGCAGCCAAATGAACCTCTATCTGAGGAGGTATTGTAGGACACAGAACTTGACGACGCATGTTGTTCTAGGCTCGCGGCCTAGTTGAGAGTACGGAGTAGCCTACGGGAGGCTAAACCGGAGAATAATGGAGTCGCCACCCGATGTGAATCGGGACAAAGATTTAAGGCCGCACTCACCCCTCGCAAGGGAAGACCTCAAACCGTTGGGTTCGGAATGGTCCCTTACTTATGCCACTTGTAATGAACGGATTTATGCAATAATATAACCGAGTCTACGCAACATAAATTCACTAAAATAACCTATATCTAAGTTTGCATGCATAAAAGTAAGTCGACATAACGGCAAGCACACAATCTCATGAACGTTTCCTCAAGCGGTACGTGGAGTTGTATCCTAAGTACAGACCGCACTACCGTCCATTCGGATTCGGCTACGGAATTTACATCTGGGTTTCCATCCGATATACCACGAGAGGCAATACTCAAGCATTAATACAACGCAATAATTATTCCAATTTTCACATGCAAGAAATATGGTGATACACATAATTAAAGACACAAATATACGAAATAGAAAAGAAGATAAATAACACAAAACAAATGCGGAATAATAAAAATGGAAATAAACGTAAATTAAATATGAAATAATAAAAGAATATTAATATGAAATAGATGCGGAATAATAAATATGTGACCAAAGAATTTGGCCGTTTTCAATGTAGGACTTCGCATACCCGGTTGGACATATTCCACGTCCAACCGAGCATGCCATGTCGGGATAACAAAATAAAATATAACAAAGGGTGCCCTCAGGTCTTACCTTTTAAGTTGCTTCCCGGGAGTGCGCTGGGACGTCGCCGGAAGGGTTAATACTCCGTGATCTTTTCTGGTTCACTGATTCGATGTTTCCCTCGCTATTCCGCTTCGGTTTCGCTATTTCTGCTCGCTGCTTTCTTCACTATTTTTGGACCGTTTTAGGTTCAATTTTTGGGGCTGTTTTGGGGTTAATTTGGGGACTGTTCTGGGTTTCTTTTTGTGCGTTGATGAGAGGTCTGATTTGGCTATTTATTTCGGCTTAGGGGGATGTAGTGCGATGACTTTGTGCGTGAGGGTGTGGTTGTGTGCTGCTGATTACGTGAGTGTAATGTGAGTATGTGCTGTTTGAGTGATGATTTGCGTGGGTGTGTGCGTGGTTAGGTGGCTTTCGTTAAAGGACTGGTGAGGGTTGCGTGGCTAGGTGAAGCGGTGAGGGTTGCGTGAATTGCTGATGATGGCTGTTTGAAGGTTTCTTGTGTTTTGTCGAGAGGGTTGAAGTGAGAGGGCTTGGCGTAATGGAGAGGGACGAATTATGGGGGGATTGAGAAGTGAATGCGTGTGGAGAGGGGGTGATTAGGGTTGGTTTAGGGTCTCTTTTATAATGGTGGGTTAGGGTTATCCTTATTCGGGTGGGAAATGGAGATTGTGTATTGATGGGGAAGATTTAATTCGTTTGTTATAAGGAAATGATTTCTTTAGTTTTGGAAGGTGATTTATGTAGTTTAGGAAAGAGATTTAATTTAATTTAGGAAGGTGATTTAATTTGTGACATGTGTTTTAATTTAATTTAATTGGATTGGGCTTGGTGTGTTTTAAAACAGAGGTCCAACAAGCGAACTCGAAGCGAAACAAGCGAGTTAAATCCAACAAAATGCTAATTTCCAACTTTGCCCTTCCGACGTCCGTTTCTCGCGACTTCCGCAGTTTAAAAGATAGTGTCTCCATACGAGACTCATCATCGGGACTTATATGCAAAAATATAGTGTCTACAGGTATACTGTCACTTTTTTGTTATACCTTTTTGATTTATGGGTGGCAACCTATTGTCTATTGATCATTGTGCACCTTTTTTTTTTTTGGAAGATGAAATGAAATTCATTCATAAAAACACCATAAAGGTGTAATTACACGGCCAAATAATAGCTCGAAAATAAACTTAGGAAATCCTAAGATTCAAGGCTAATATAAAAACCTAATAATACACGATAAAAATACATGATGTGTTTCCCATAACTAAAAAAATACATATTCACACCTAAAACTACTTAGGAACAAGAGGAATTACGGGTCCGGCATGGTCTCCCCACCTCGGTCTCAGTGCAAAGTCGGTGACTACATATTCCTAATTAGAAGTGAAACAACACAAAGCATATTTTGAACATAAACTTTTACAACAACATATAACCAATCTAATACAGAAAAACTAATAGATCTATAAGACAAAGTAAATGTCCCAAGAAAATTTGAAAAACTTCAATCTTCACCATTTGATCTACCACATTAATCTGCATCAAATCTGTTGTATGTTGATGAAAAGATTATTAAATCCTGCAAGAACAGAAAAATAACCAATATAAAATTGGACATAAAACCACTACAAATAGTGGAACCACAGATCCAACAGATCCGGGTAACAAAATCCACACCTAAACACAAGCCAAAAACACACAAAATAAAAAGGGGACGCAGGTCTGTCTGGTGGTTCACCAGATTTTTCATCCGGTGAAGAGCCAAAAAGAAGGAGAAAAACAGGAAAGGGAAAACAGAGGGGAGCAAAAAGGAAAGAAAGAAAAAACACAGGGAGGCACAGAAATAGAAACACGGGGCGACAAAAGCTAGGGGAATGGGAGGGGGGAGGTGTTGGGCATGAGAACGGGGGTTTGGTGAGGAAACAAAATGAAAAGGGAAAGAAGAAGTTGGATTTGGAATTGAAAAATGGTGCCGCCGACCACCCTTGACTATGTGGTCGGTGTTGAAAATAGCTGAAGACAGAAGCCAGTAGCCAGTAGTATGCATACATTCTGCATGCAAGAAGCCAACAAGTCTTCACCCACCGAAAGCATTGATATGATGTGCACTGAAAGTTGTCAAGCTAGACTTGTGAAGCTGGCAGCAAGTTGGCCAAACCGTGTGACACTGTTCACACGGTTTGAGCACTATATAAGGAACCCAAAATCACCATTGTTAGCATCCCAGTAATCCCAAACGTGAGAGTAATAGAGAGTAAAGTGGTGTGAGAGTTTTTTGTAAAGCTTGGGTTATAAAGCTTTGTAATTCTTTTGTTTGTAATATAAAAGAAGAGTTTTCTCTCCAATCACCTCTATTTGTGTGAGTTTTATCACAACAAGTGGTATCAGTAGCTAAGGTTACTCGGAGGGATCCCGAAACTCAGAAACAGAGGTTCGGGTCCGAAAGTCGATTCCGACGAAAGTTGTCGAAAATCGATTTTGAGCATACCATCGGACTTCTCACGGCGAGATGAGCACAGTGGTATTTTTCGGCGATCGAACGGAGGCCTGAGGACGACGCACGCGCCAGTCAGAGAGCATCCCACGCGCTTCACGCGCTCCACGCTCCTGCACGCGCCTACCGAGGTTGAAGATGACGCCACGTCAGCAGTCCAGTCAGCACCACGTGTCGCCCAGTCAGCGCCCAATCAGCGACACGTCAGCAGGTCACACACAATCAGCAGCCCAGTCAGCAGTCTACCTCAGCAGAACAGTCAGCAGCCACGTGTGCATCCATTCAGCGCCACGTGTCTGCCACGTCAGCAACACTTACCACGTCAGCGGTGTCTAGTAAATTTCAGATAGGTCCCTGCACTTTCTGGAAATTACAATTTAGCCCTTATACTTTTTGGAAATTGCAATTTAGTCCCTGAGCTTTTCCGTAATTTCACTTTGGTCTCTGTGTCGGATTTTGACAAATGAAGTGTCATTTCCACCATTTTCGACCATTCCAGACGCAACGGTGAGGTCCATTTTTTGAAATCTGCTTAGAATTTTTATGATGGATGGGGGCAACTGAAAAATGATTTTGTTAACCAGTACAAACTATTTCACATGGAGAGGAAGGATGAAAGGCCTTCTGTATGTGAAGGACTATAATGGATCAGTATTTCTGGAGTAGAAACCAAAAGGAATGTCTGATGAGAAGTGGGCTAATCTTCACCAGAAAACATGCAGTATTATTCGTCAGTGGATCGACGATAGTATCGTGAACCATGTCAGTGAAGAAACAAATGCACGTGTCTTATGGAGAAAACTGGAGGAGCTTTTCCAAGCAAAGACTGGCAACAACAAGCTGTACTACATCAAGAAGATGATGGGGTTGAAATACCAGGAAGGTACAGCTGTGGCAGACCATATCAACGATTTCCTCGAAACCATGAAAGAATTGTCGAGATTGGGCATATACTTCGGTGATGAGGTAAATAGCTTAATACTCATTAATACGTTACCAGAATCTTGGGAAACGTTCAGATCTACGGTGATAAATTCAGCCGCATATGGGAAAGTCACTATAGAGATGGCGAAGACGAGGATTTTCGAGGAAGAAAAGAGGACAAGAATGCAGGAATCAGCATTAGCCTCAACCTCAGAAGCTCTAGTGACAGAAAAGAACACCAGAAGGGGGAGAAGTAAAAGCCGAGGCCCAAAGAGATCAGACAAGAACCGGGGAAAATCAAGAACAATGTATATTGAGTGTTATCACTGTAAGAAGAAATGCCATATGAAGCGGGATTGCTACAAACTGAAGAACGAGCAGTCCAGTAAATATGGTGACTCTAACCAAGAAAGAGTTGCTACTACCACCGAAAAGACCTCCAAAGAATTTTGTATAATATACGAAGAAGATGTTGTGAATCTTGCCAGCCACGAGACCAGTTGGGTGATAGATAGTGGCGCATTCATACACGCCACATCTTGCAGAGACTTCTTTTCATCTTACACACCAGGAGACTACGGTGCTGTAAGGATAGGGAATGATGGCCAGTCCAAAGCCGTCGATATTGGAGACACATGCCTTAAAACATACAACGGGACAAGGCTAGTGTTGAAGGGAGTCAAGCGCATCCCAGACATCTGGTTAAACCTGATCTCAAAAGGCAAGCTGGATGATGAAGGTTTCTGCAGCACCTTTAGTGACGGCACCTGGAAGCTCACTAAAGGATCAATGGTGATGGCACGAGGTAAGAAAGACTCAACTCTGTATTTGATGCATGCTAAGCTTTCAAATAGTAGCATAAATACAGTCAACAGTAATAAGGCAGCCGAGCTATGACATAAAAAGCTCGGACACATGAGTCAAATGGGGATAGAGATACTACGCAGGCGGAATGTTCTTCCCGAATTGAAGAACTCGCACTTACGGAAGTGTGAACACTGTATGGCTGGAAAACAGAACATAGTGTCACTCCAGAGCTCTCCGCCTCAACGGAAACCGGAGGTACTAGATCTCATACATTCAGATGCATGCGGTCCAATGCAGACACGAATACTTGGTGGGTCACTGTATTTTGTGACATTCATTAATGATCATTCAAGGAAGATTTGGACATACACCTTGAAGAGAAAAGATCAAGTGTTGGGAGTGTTCAAGGAGTTTCACGCCCTGGTGGAGAGAGAAACCGGCAAGAAACTCAAATGCATCAGAACAGACAATGGAGGAGAATACAGAGGTCCGTTTGATCAGTACTGCAAGATGAAAGGAATCCGACATTAAACGACACCTTTGAAGACACCTCAGCTGAATGGCCTAGCTGAGAGGATGAACAGAACCTTGTGAGAAAGGGTCAGAAGCTTGCTGTCACAAGCCAAGCTGCTGAAGACATTTTGGGGGGAGGCACTCAACACAGCAGTACATGTTTTGAACATGTCCCCAGCGGTCGCACTGAAAGGTAATGTTCCTAACCAAGCTTGGACATGTAAAGAAGTGTCTTATGAACACTTGCATGTCTTTGGGTGCAAAGCTTTTGTACACATCGCAAATGACGAGAGATCCAAGCTTGATGCAAAGACGCGACAGTGTGTCTTTATTGGCTATGGTCAGGATGATTTCGGCTACAAACTGTATGATCCTGTGGAAAAGAAAATCGTCAGGAGCCGAGATGTTGTCTTTGTTGAAGACCAGACCATAGAAGATATCAGAAAGGAGATGAAGACAATGCCCCAGCAATACAGAAATGTGAATCCAGAACCTCATACACCGGTGCCAGTACGAGTTGAAAATGAGGTTCCCAGATAGGAGGGTACATGTGATGAAGCTCCCAGAGATGATGATCATGATCAACCACCAGTACCAGAAGCTACACCAACAGTTCCACAGAGAATGTCTGACAGAGAGAGGCGACCTTCAACCAAATACTTTGCATATGAGTATGTGCTGCTTATTGACGGAGGAGAAACCGAGAGCTACTAGGAGGCTGTGGAAACAATGACAAAGAAAAGTGGAAGGAAGCCATGCAAGATGAGATGAAATCTTTGCATGACAATCACACTTTCGAGTTGGTGAAATTGCCAAGAGGCAAACGGGCTTTGAAGAACAAATGGGTGTACAGGGTGAAGCAATATGAGCACACTTCACAACCCCGATACAAAGCCAGATTAGTTGTCAATGGATTTAATCAGAGGAAAGGCATTGACTTCGATGAAATCTTCTCTCCAGTTGTGAAGATGTCATCCATCAGAGTGGTACTCAGCTTAGCAGCAAGCCTCGACCTGGAAGTTAAGCAGATGGATGTCAAGACCGCATTTCTTCACGGGGATCTGGAAAAAGAAATTTACATGGAGCAACCAGAAGGCTTCAGAGTCAGAGGAAAAGAAGACTATGTGTGCAGACTTAGGAAAAGCCTCTATGGTTTGAAATAGGCACCGAGACAGTGGTACGTGAAGTTCGAGTCAGTTATGGGGGAGCAGTGATACAAGAAAACCACTTCAGACCATTGTGTTTTCGTTCAGAAATTTTCTGACGATGACTTTATCATCTTACTACTATATATAGATGATATGTTGATAGTTGGCCAGAATCAATCGAGGATTGATAATTTGAAGCAGAAACTGAGTAAGTCTTTTGAGATGAAAGACTTGGGGCCAGCTAAACAGATTCTTGGCATCAGGATCGGCCGTGATCGAAAAGCTAGGAGATTATACTTGTCACAGGAGGAGTACATCGAGAAAGTACTTCAAGCGATTCCAGATGGACAAGGCTAAAGCGGTTAGCACTCCTCTTGCTACCCACTTTAGATTGAGTACACACACAGAGTCCCTCTACTGAGACAGAGAATGAGGAAATGAAATAGGTTTCATACACCTCAGCAGTGGGAAGTCTTTTGTATGCCATGGTGTGCACAATGCCAGACTTAGCACATGCAGTTGGATTGGTCAGCCGGTTTATGTCAAACCCAGGACGGGAACACTGGAATGTGATCAAATGGATCATGCGGTATCTACGAGGCACATCTAAAATGAGGTTATGTTTTGGAAGCAGTGAACCAGTGTTGATAGGCTACACCGATTCAGATATGGCAGGAGATGTGGATACCCGTAAGTCTACTTCGCGATATCTGATTACTCTCTCAAGAGGAGCTGTGGCATGACAGTCTAGGTTGCAGAGATGCGTTGCATTTTCTACAACAGAGGCAGAATTCATTGCACTGACATAGGCTTGCAAGGAATTGCTGTGGATGAAGACATTCATCTAGGAAATGGGTTTTAAGCAGGAGAAGTACATTTTTTACTGTGATAGCCAGAGTGCTATCTATCTCGGTAAAAAATTCACATTTCATTCGAGGACAAAACATATCGATGTGAGGTATCACTAGATACGGGACGTCTTGAGCTCAAGGTTGTTAGAACTCAGGAAAATTCACACCGACGACAACGGTGCCGATATGTTCACCAAGGTTTTACCGAAGGAGAAGCTTGAAATCTATCGTGCCATAGCCGGGATGACAAAACTCTCCACATAATCAGAGTGAGAAGATTCAGAGAACTACGATTGGCTTGATCCCAACTCATGGTACGTAGGTAGTCATACAGATGCAGCCATGGTTGGGTCCTTTGGAGGATCCAGATTTGGATGATTGATGGTCGGTTCAGATTTTGGGGCAATCTTCACCAAGGGGGAGATTTGTTGAAAATAGCTGAAGACATAAGCCAGTAGCCAGTAGTATGCATACATTCTGCATGCAAGAAGCCAACAAGTCTTCAACCACCGAAAGCATTGATAGGATGTGCACCGAAAGTTGGCAAGCTGGACGTGTGAACTGGCAGCAAGTTGGCCAAACCGTGTGACACTGTTCACACGATTTGAGCACTATATAAGGAACCCAAAATCACCATTGTTAGCATCCCAGTAATCCCAAACGTGAGAGTAATAGAGAGTAAAGTGGTGTGAGAGTTTTTTGTAAAGCTTGGGTTATAAAGCTTTGTAATTCTTTTGTTTAATATATAAAGAAGAGTTTTCTCTCCAATCACCTCTATTTGTGTGAGTTTTATCACAACAGTCGGCGGCACTGCAAAGCTCTTTAGGGTTAGGGTTTTTTCAGAGGGTGAAAAATATCGATCATTGTGCATCTAGTGTTTCTTTATCCACATCTTGTTTATTTCTGAATTGTTGCTGTACTTGTTTGAAATTTGATTTTTTGGAGTAGATCTTTAACTAAATCCATTTTAAATGGCTTCATATATGCATGTCTACTTCCTCTGGATCATGTGTTTGGTAGATGTCATTGCACCTACATGATTGTCATGCGACTGCATATCTTGGTATTTATGCTTGCTTGTTTATTTATAAAATGAGTGTTCTGCTTCTTCCATGAAGTCTACATGATTATAGGTGACTACTTATTGTTTGCTTTTGTCTGCCAGACACCAAAGATGAATCCGAGGGAGTTGAATCCCTATCTGAAGGATAATGGAAACGGCTATCCAGTAGATGCAGACGGGAATAAAGCAAGCGGGGAACAACTTTTGTCTTCCTTACTCGTTGGTGATGGAGGTGTAAGCTGGAGACTTAAAGCCTTGAAGCGTGCCCAAGAGCAGGCAGCTCGAGAAGGACGAAGATTTGATGAGGTATGTGTTAGGGTTGGTGCTCAGAGTGCCAATCCGGATCGTATTTATGTCCTATTCATTAATACGAGCAATTCTATTTTCCATAAATTTTACTAATTTAATGGTAGCACCCTTGTCTTTTATACACATATTCGGTCTAATTACGGTTAGATATCTGATTCCGATTAGACCGAAACTAAATCTGGTTTAGTGATATGTGTCTATTAGACAAAGACCCTAAGATTTACGATATAGTGCACAGTTACAATGTTGTATGTAATTGACATTGGGAAGTGCACTATAAGATGTATATCCTTAAATAAAGTTCTTGGTCAAGATTTACTAACACAAGTCGGTTAGTAAAATCCGTTGAGACCAGTACATGTCGTATATCGTGACTTGGTCCGATGGTTTATCCCAGTGAACCATGACTCTTGGGAGACTCGTATAGACATGTAGGTGTTTATTTGATAAGACACTGAACGACTCACTGAAGGTTTCCTAATAGATGGTACACACCAACGTCAATAGGAACCTTCTCGAGTTGAGCGAGCATAGTGTTCCTAGACTTGAGATACCACAGTGGGATATATGAGTTATCCTCCATACTTTTTGATGGCAGTCACATCAACGATCTATTCATGATCAGACCTCCGCCTGTTCGTTGGGTATGGACTGATGCTCATGATATCATGTGCGTATCAAGATATGATCTGTCAGTCCTGTGTACAGGGCATAGGAATCCAGCACGTGTTTACGATCTAGTAAATCCATGACCGTGGTATAATGTCGGAAAATAGTTCCGAGTTTTATTTAGAGATCGTAAATTGAAAGTCGACTGTATTATACCGAACAGATTTGACGTTTTCATCTATATCCCAGGTATAATATGGATAGCCTGTGACGGAGGGATTATATGTATGCAATGACCTCGGCTTGTATAGTTTAGCGAGATTATCCGTGGTCGTCATAATCCATGAGTGGGTGGATTATGGACACAAAATCAGATTTCGTGACGGATAAACCTAACTTAGAGAATCCCACAATATGAAGTGTACTCGTTGAACACTTGGGCAACTCGATATGAATAATACAGATTATTCATAATACTTCACCGGATTAAATGAGTTAATTCGGATCGTTTAATCGTTAAACGACAACACATGCAATTAAGGGATTTTGTCCGTAAATAATTATTGTGTATTTGTATTTAATACATAATACGATTATATACACATTAATTATTCGTCAATAAGATTTTGACACATGCCATTAATATATGTATTTGTTATTTAATGTAAATAAAAAACATATATGTGTGTAAATTAATTATTTAATTATTTAATAATTAAATATTAAATAATTAAAATTAAAGCTTTATCCCTTTTTTTCATAATTGTTATGAAAAATTGTGATAAATAATTGGTAACACTTGGCATGATTTAAATCAAACATTGTTTGTCCATTTTGATTGGTTAATACAAAGTTTGAATTGCTTTATATTTAATTTAATATGATTAACTTATAAAGGGACCAAAATGCCCCCCAATTTTCGTCATTATCCTTCTTTATAAGTCAAAAATTATTTTCTCTTTCTTCTTGCAATCCTTACTGCCGAAAACTCTAAGGGTCTGTTTGGTTCAACGAAGGGGAGGGGAGGGGAGGGATTTTAATGGAGGGGAGGGGAGGATTTTAATTAATATATGCTTGGTTCAAAGGAGGGGAAGGGATGGGAGGGGAGGGTTTTTAATTAAATATATGTTTGGTTCAAGAAGGGAGGGGAGATATTTTAAAACTAATTTACCATTTTATCCTTATAGCTTGTTATAAATAAAATTAAAATAATATAGGCTTATATTATTTTTGAATTAAACAATAATAAAATTAAAATTAAATGCTCTACATATATGATACATGTTACTAAAAATAAAATTAAAACAAGCATCAAACCAGTAGCTAGGTTTTGACATAGATGAATAGATAAATAAATACTGCAAAATATTCAAGTTTATAACATAAATTACTAAAATAATTAAGTTCAGATAATACGCAAAATGTTAATAAGGTTTCAGCAAAATAGTTAGAAGGAGAGTTAAAATTGGCTTAGGAGGGATTTTGTAATTAGAACAATTTAAGATTTTTAATATATAAATAAGGATAATTTAGTCATTGCATTTAAAATTTTAATTCTTCACTTTCTCTCCCCTCCAAAACCCTCCACTTTTGGAGGGGAGCTAAAATTGGCTTAGGGGGGATTTTGCTCCCCTCCCCTCCCTTCCCCTCCCATTAAAAAAATTGAACCAAACAAACATAATTTAAAATAATCCCTCCCCTCCCTTCCCTCCCCTCCAAAACCCCCCAACCAAACACAGCCTAAAAAACAAGAGACATGAAAATGGGTTTTGTGGTTCCTTGATAATTCAAGCAAATAATCAAAGAAAAATCAAGAAAAGGCTTAAGGAATCTTGGAGTTTTAAAAGGTAATCTTCAAATTCCTAAAGCTTTGAAATTTGTTTCTTGGTTCTTGATTTCTTAGAATGGTTCTAGGGATTCTTTGCTTGAAAAATTTGGGGCTTTTGGCTTTGATGGATGATATTGGAAGTGTTGGCATGTGTGAAGTGTGATTTGGTTGATATTAGTGTAATATTAGGCCAAATTTATTCAATTTGTTGTTGGATATTTTGTTGCCATTCTAGAGTGTAATGGCCACTCTTATTATGCCTAGAATTGTTCTAGAGTGATTCATATGTGTGGTGACTTGATTTGGTGTGTTGATTAATTTGATCAATCTTGTATTTTTGGATTAAAAGCTTGAAAATGGGTAATTTCGGTTTGCTGATCTGATTTGGTTAAACTGGAAATTCTGGGATATATTTGATGTCTTATGAATGTTTTGGATGTAATTTGGGAGTTGGCACAATTTTCGGAAAGTGTTTCCGACTTGAAATAAGCAAAAACAGCCAAAAACGGCGTTACCGGGTGGATTTTGAGCCAACCGGGTGACGGCTATGAAAACAGTGATTCCGTCACTGTTCGGGCAGCCCGTGAACTGCCCCGACCCTATTGGAGCTGACCTGGGCAGTTTCCATAAGTGTCGGGTAGTCGGTTCGGTCATAAACGCTTTTTAGGCAATTTTGCGGAAAAACAGTTTTCGTAAAAGTTTTGCGAGTGTTCAACTATATTTATGTTAATATATGATATTAAATAAATTGGTTTAGGTAATATATGAATAAATTATTCATATTAGATATTGAATAATTTATTCGGTATTTTGAAAAAGTTTTAAAATACGATATCGCCCTGACCCGCGCTTCCGCTGCGCCCATCGCCCAAAACCCCAACAGTATGCTACTGTGACTTTCAAATTTGATCAAGCATGACCTTTATGAATAATGGTCTTCATGCATCGAAATGGTTCAGGTTGTTGAAGAACGCTGGGGTTCTCTTGGTGAACTGGCTGTATCTGCCGCATCTCACCGGCCTGCCCCGTCTCGTGCTCATCTGCATGCCATAAAAAACAGACAAAGAGGATCAACTGAAGATTGCCAAGCAGATGCAGAAGATCAAAAGGGAAGAGATACTCATAAGGTAACTGCAACAATTGGCTTTCTCTCACTCTCTATTGTTTTGCAATTTCGATTGAAATACTTTAATATTCTTTTATGAGTGAGAAACTGAACTTTTCCTGACTTATTGTACTTTTATGATTGTGATCCTTAGATCTCTGGGAGAGATTACCCGAGGGATGTGTCTCTCCAGCATCCTGAAATGAGAACCCCTAAAGTTTGTGGTTCTTTGTCATGGGGAAAGCGAAAAGGTCAAAATATGTCCTCAAAGGATGCTAACCTTATCTCTGCTACAGTCTCTGGCTTAAATAAGTATGCAAATGACGGAAACTTCATGCGCAAATTCAGTAGCCAACAGGGTAATGATCCTGGTTGTTCTGTTGATTCCCATCCTAATGATGAGAGGAATGTGGAGTAAGAAGTCGCAACATCGGAAACAAAAATACTTAGCGAGAGTACCGTAAGGATTGAAGAGGGATTGCAGATTGGTCCCTGAACTTTCTAGAAATTACAATTTAGCCCCTATACTTTCAGAAATTTTCAATTTAGTCCCTGAACTTTTTAGGAATTGCAATTTAGTCCCTGAACTTTTCTGTAATTGCACTTTGGCCCCTGAACTTTTGGAAATTGCACTTTGACCCCTGTAATTTCTGGAATTTGCAATTTGGTCCCTATGTCGGATTTTGACAAACGAAGTGTCATTTCCACCATTTTCGACCATTTCGGACGCAACGGTGAGGTCCGTTTTTTGAAATTCTACTTAGAATTTTTATGATGGAAGGGGGCAACAGAAAAATGGTTTTGTTATCCAGTACCAATTATTTCACATGGAGAGGAAGGATGAAAGACCTTCTGTATGTGAAGGACTATGATGGATCGGTATTTCTGGAGCAGAAACCAGAAGGAATGACCGATGGAAAATGGGCTAATCTTCACCAGAAAAACATGAGTACTATTCGTCAGTGGATCGACGACAGTATCGTGAACCATGTCAGTGAAGAAACAAATGCATGTGTCTTATGGGGAAAGCTGGAGGAGCTTTTCCGAGCAAAGACTGGAAACAACAAGTTGTACTACATTAAGAAGATGATGGGTTTGAAATACCAGGAAGGTACAGTTGTGGCGGACCATATCAACGATTTCCTCGGAACCATGAAGGAATTGTCTGGATTGGGCATAGACTTCGGAGATGAGGTAAATGACTTAATACCTCTTAATACGTTACCAGAATCTTGGGAAACGTTCAGATCTACGGTGATCAATTCAGCCGCATATGGGAAAGTCACTATAGAGATGGCAAAGACCAGGATCTTCGAGGAAGAAAAGAGGACGAGAATGCAGGAGTCAGCATCAGCCTTAACCTCAAAAGCTCTAGTGACAGAGAAGAACACCAGAAGGGGGAGGAGTAAAAGCCGAGGCCCAGGTAGACCAGACAAGAACCGGGGGAAATCAAGAACAAGGGATATTGAGTGCTATCACTGCAAGAAGAAAGGCCATATGAAGCGGGATTGCTACAAACTGAAGAACGAGCAGTCCAGGAGAGATGGAGACTCTAATCAAGAAAGAGTTGCTAATACAACCGAGAAAACCTCCAAAGAATTTCATATAATATATGAAGAAGATGTTGTGAATCTTGCCAGCCACGAGACCAGTTGGGTGATAGATATTGGCGCATCCATACACGTCACATCTCGCAGAGACTTCTTTTCATCTTACACACCAGGGGACTACGGTGCTGTAAGGATGGGGAATGACGGACAATCCAAAGCCGTCGGTATTGGAGACATCTGCCTTGAAACAGAGAACGGGACAAGGCTAGTGTTGAAGGGAGTCAAGCACATCCCAGATATCCGGTTAAACCTGATCTCAACAGGCAAGCTGGATGATGAAGGTTTCTGCAGCACCTTTAGTGACGGATGTTGGAAGCTCACTAAAGGATCAATGGTCATGGCACAAGGTAAGAAAAACTCAACCCTGTATTTGATGCATGCTAAGCTTTCAAATAGTAGCATAAATACAGTTAACAGTAATGAGGCAGCCGAGCTATGGCATAAAAAGTTCGGTCACATGAGCCAAACAGGGATGGAGATACTACGCAGGCGGAATGTTCTTCTGGAATTGAAGAACTCACACTTACGGAAGTGTGAACACTGCATGGCTGGAAAGTAGAACAGAGTGTCCTTCCAGAACTCCCCGCCTCAATGAAAACCGGAGGTACTAGATCTCATACATTCAGATGTATGTGATCCGATGCAGACACGAACACTTGGTGGGTCATTGTATTTTGTGACATTCATTGATGATCATTCAAGGAGGATCTGGGCATACACCTTGAAGAGAAAAGACCAAGTGCTTGGAGTGTTCAAGGAGTTTCAAGCCCTGGTGGAGAGAGAAACCGGTAAGAAACTCAAATGCATTAGAACAGACAACGGTGGAGAATACAGAGGTCCGTTTGATCAGTACTGCAAGACGCAAGGAATCAGACATCAAACGACACCTCCGAAGACACCTCAGCTGAATGGCCTATCTGAGAGGATGAACAGAACCTTGTGCGAAAGGGTCAGGAGCTTGCTGTCACAAGCCAAGCTGCCGAAGACATTTTGGGGGGAGGCACTCAACACAGCAGTACATGTTTTGAACATGTCCCCAGCGGTCGCACTGAAAGGAAATGTTCCTAACGAAGCTTGGACAGGTAAATAAATGTCATACCAACACTTGCATGTCTTTGGGTGCAAAGCTTTTGTACATATCCCAAAGGACGAGAGATCCAAGCTCGATGCAAAGACGCGACAGTGTGTCTTTATTGGGTATGGTCAGGATGATTTCGGCTACAAATTGTATGATCCTGTGGCGAAGAAGATCGTCAGGAGCCGAGATGTTATCTTTGTTGAAGACCAGACCATAGAAGATATCCGGAAGGAGATGAAGACAATGCCCCAGCAATACAGAAATGTGAATCCAGAACCTCATTCACCGGTGCCAGTACGAGTTGAAGATGAGGTTCCCAGACAGGAGGGTACAAGTGATGAAGCTCCCAGAGATGATGATCATGATCAACCACCAGTACCAGAAGTTCCACCAACAGTTCCATAGAGAAGGTCTGACAGAGAGAGGCGACCTTCAACCAAATACTCTGCATATGAGTATGTGCTGCTTAATGACGGGGGAGAACCCGAGAGCTACCAGGAGGCTGTGGAAACAGATGACAAAGAAAAGTGGGAGGAAGCCATGCAAGATGAGATGAAATCTTTGCATGACAATCACACTTTTGAGTTGGTGAAATTGCCAAGAGGCAAACGGGCTTTGAAGAACAAATGGGTGTACAGGGTGAAGCAACAGGAACACACTTCATAACCCCGGTACAAAGCCAGATTAGTTGTCAAGGGATTCAATCAGAGGAAAGGCATTGACTTCGATGAAATCTTCTCTTCAGTTGTGAAGATGTCATCCATCAGAGTGGTACTCAGCTTAGCAGCAAGCCTCGACCTGGAAGTTGAACAGATGGATGTCAAGACCGCATTTCTTCACGGAGATCTGGAAGAAGAAATTTACATGGAGCAACCAGAAGGCTTCAGAGTCAGCGGGAAAGAGGACTATGTATGCAGACTCAGGAAAAGCCTCTACGGGTTGAAACAGGCACCGAGACAGTGGTACGTGAAGTTTGAGTCGGTTATGGGGGAGCAGGGATACAAGAAGACCACTTCAGACCATTGTGTTTTCGTTCAGAAATTTTCTGACGATGACTTTATCATCTTACTATTGTATGTAGATGATATGTTGATAGTTGGCTGGAATCAATCGAGGATTGATAATTTGAAGCAACAACTGAGTAAGTCTTTTGAGATGAAAGACTTGGGGCCTGCTAAGCAGATTCTTGGCATCAGGATCAGTCGTGATCGGAAAGCCAGGAAGTTATACTTGTCACAGGAGGAGTACATCGAGAAGGTACTTCAGAGATTCCAGATGGACAAGGCTAAAGCGGATAACACTCCTCTTGCTACCCACTTTAGATTGAGTACGAGACAGAGTCCCTCTACTGAGACTGCAGTGGGAAGTCTTATGTATGTCATGATGTGCACGAGGCCAGACTTTGCACACGCAGTTGGATTGGTCAGTCGGTTTATGTCAAACCCAGGACGGGAACACTGGAATGCGATCAAATGGATCATGCGGTATCTACGAGGCACATCCAAGATGAGATTATGTTTTGAAAACAGCGACAAGCCAGTGTTGATGAGCTACACCGATTCATATATGGCAGGAGATGTGGATACCCGAAAGTCTACTTCGGGGTATCTGATTACTCTCTCATGGGGAGCTGTGGCATGGCAGTCGAGGTTGCAGAGGTGTGTTGCACTTTTTACAACAGAGGCAAAATTCATTGCAGTGACAGAAACTTGCAAGGAATTGTTGTGGATGAAGACATTCGTCCAGGAATTGGGTTTCAAGCAGGAGAATTACATTTTGTACTGCGATAGCCAGAGTGCTATCTATCTCGGAAAAAATTCCACATTTCATTTGAGGTCAAAACATATCGATGTGAGATATCACTGGATACGGGACGTCCTGAGCTCAAGGCTGTTA
>SKCR01036022.1:0-31304 GCA_019454045.1 Zanthoxylum bungeanum
CAACGCTGAAAAGTGGCGGGGGCATTACATAATCCAAATGGCATCCTGCGGAAAGCAAAAGTACCATAGGGACATGTAAATGTGGTTTTTTCCTGATCTTCTGGGGTGATGGAAATCTGCTTGTATCCTGAATATCCGTCAAGAAAGCAATAGAATTCATGTCCCGCCAATCTGTCTAACATCTGGTCAATGAATGGTAGCGGAAAATGGTCATTTCTCGTGGCTTTATTCAGCTTTCTGTAGTCCATGCATACTCTCCATCCAGTCACCGTTCTTGTTGGAATCAACTCGTTCTTTTCATTAGTAACCACAGTAATTCCTCCTTTCTTCGGCATACACTGCATATGACTTACCCAACTGCTGTCTGAGATGGGGTAAATGATGCCAGCATCCAACCAATTGATTATTTCTTTCTTTACGACTTCCTTCATGATTGGATTAAGTCTCCGTTGATGCTCCACTGTGGGTTTGTACTCATCGTTCATCAGGATCTTGTGCATGCAAAATGATGGACTAATGCCTCGAATGTCTGCTATAGTCCAGCCAATGGCTTTCTTGTGCTCTCGTAACACTCTCAGTAGCTTTTCTTCCTGCTCCAATGTTAGCGAAGTTGAAATAATAACAGGTAATTCAGAATAGTTTCCAAGAAATGCATACCTGAGATGACTCGGAAGTAACTTCAGCTCCAACTGTGGTGGTTCTTCAATCGAAGGCTTGATTCGATCTTTCTTTGGCAGTTCCAAGCTTTCAACTGGTGGTGTTGCTTTGAATCGGAATGGTTTGTCAAGGCAGTTGATACATTCCAGGATTTCAACATCTAGCTCGCTGTCAGTCATGTTGGTGATGCAAGCTTCAAGTGTATCTGTGGGATTTGGCTTAGTATTTTGAACGATACTATCAACAACATCAACTCAGAAGCATTCTTCTTCTTTTTCATCGCTCGAGAATTTCATGGCTTTGAAAACATTAAAGGTCACTTCTTGGTCCTGCACTTTCATGGTCAATTCTCATTTTTTCACATCAATCACAGTTTTACCTGTAGCCAAGAATGGTCTCCCAAGAATGATAGGTATTTCTTTGTCTTCTTCCATGTCAAGGATGATGAAATCTGTTGGGAGAATTAGTTTGTCTACTTTGACCAGCACATCTTCAACAACACCTATTGGAAATGCAAGTGTTCGGTCAGCAATTCTTTGGATCATGCTCCTTTCTGTTGGCCACAAGGAATTGTTGTTGGCTATTTCTTCGATTAGTTCCTAGGCTTGATCTTCTCCTTTCGCCATTAAAGCTCCTCCAGCAGCAGCATCGATTGTGGTTCTCATTATTCCAGAAAGTCCATTATAGAATGTTTGGACTTGAAGCCATTTTGGAATCTCATGGTGAGGACATTTCTGGAGCAAATCTTTGTACCTTTCCCAAGCTTCGTAGAGAGTTTATGAGTCTTGTTGCACAAAGGATTTGATGTCATTTTTCAGTTTTCCAGTTCTGGCTGGTGGAAAGTACTTTGAAAGAAATTTGGTGGCTAAAGTGTTCCAAGTTGTGATAGAACCTACTGGTAGTGAATGTAGCCAAGCTTTAGCTCTGTCCTTTAATGAGTATGGGAAAACACGCAATCTCATTGCTTCTTCAGCTTCTCGGTTGTAATTGAAAGTTCCGCAAACTTCCAGGAAGTTGTTGATGTGGGCATTAGGATCTTCAGTTGCATTTCCCCCAAACTGCACTGACTGCTGAATCATATGAATGCAAGTTTTGATGTCACCTGCATTTGCTGGTAAGGGAGGAAGTACAATACAGGAAACGAGTCTGTCAACCACCGGAATGGTTCTGTCTCGAATGGGAATTGGTGGTGCAACCTCCAAAGGTTCAAGTTCCATGTTGACTAAAGCTTCTTGGCCTTCTCGCCTTTCCCTTCTCAACTGTCTGATGGTTCTTTCAATTTCTAGGTCAAGCGGTCGGAGTTCAAAGCTTCTGGTTCGTCTCATGAAGTTTCTGAGAACCTGAAACACAAGAAAACAACAACAATAAGTAAAAAGAAATTAGATATAAGTAAAAGTATCTAACCTCTAAACTAATAGTAAAAGATAAATAAGTCCCCGGCAACGGTGCCAAAAACTTGACCGGCGTAAACACACGTATAACGCAAGTGTAAGTATCGTTCAAGTAGTATAAAAAGTATCGATCCCACGAGGACTTAATACCTAAGCTATTAATTTTATGAGGTCAAATGATTACTAGTATCTAACAGGTTGATTGATTGATTTGAAATGGTGACGATTCTAAATTTAAAAGCAAGTAAATAAAATTGTTCGAAAGTAGGTTTTAAGAAAATTCAATATTAAAAACTATCTAGGGTTGTGATTTATTCCAATATTATTTAAAGATGAAGTGGTTATCTTATAGTTGGGTAATATATTGATTTATTAACCTGGAACACTAAATTATGTAAAAGCCTCTTCCGATGGTCAATTACAAATACCTAGTATAATCCAATTGAACCATATGTCTATGTCAACCAAATTACCTAGATTCATTAAGATTAAGTTCCAACTTGGCTACCCCCGCCCAACAGGTATATTCATATCCTGTAAGGAAATCTATTAAAGGGTTATCTATCCTCAAGGAAGATCGTGGGCTATTAGTCTAAGGTCTTAGACTTAAAATCTCTATGTCTAGTTCATTTTAAGTTTACCTAGTCAATTTTATTAGTGGCCAGTTAATAAAAAGCATTAAGATTAAGACTTAATAAATAAATCTTTATATTACGCAAACTATAATCTAACCCTTTATAAACCGGTGATATTAGATTTCATCACAACCCTAGATAACTAATTTAGTTACAACACATAACTAGGGCTAGTAAAATAAAAGACATAAAGTAAAAATGCCAAAAGTAAAATGCAGTAAAGTAGAAATTGAAAAGTAAAATAAAATAAAATGAAATGCTAAGGTAAAAGGAATTAACTTCTATTATTTACTAATTTAGATATCTCCCATTAAATAATAATATTACCAACCAGCCATATAGGCGGTAACCTGATTAAGTCAAATTAAGTCCAACCAGCCATTAAGGCGGTAATATTTGTCCATAATCCAGCCATAAAGGCGGAACCAAAATAAAACCAGCCATAAAGGCGGAACCAAAATAAAATTACCAACCGACCAATCTGGCGGTATCCTTGATTAGTCAGGTTTAAACCATATTAAAATAAAATTACCAACCGACCAATATGGCAGTATCCTTTTTAAGTCAAATTTTAAATAGTGAATATATTATTTTTAAGGGAGATTAATCTAAATAGTAATAGTAAAGGAATTACCTTTCACCTTAGCAGGGGGAAGTTACCTCCTCATGGTAAATAGTAAAAACTGTAAAAAGTAAAGAAAGTAAAACACTATTATTACAAAAATAATTAAAATTAATTACAAAACTTAAATTAAAAGAAACTAGAGAGAGAAACTCCTTATTTACATCAAAGAAATGAGAGAGAATGGTACAACTGAAACTGAAACATCGAGCTGAATTTATAGGCATCAGTGGGGTTAGGGCGTCGCGACGCTGGAACAGTTAGGCGTGGCATGCTCTGGTGATGACACGTGGCAATTCGGATAAGAAGATAAGGCGACACATGGCAAGGCGGCTGAGAGCTCAATTATTATGCTGATGTGGCATGACGTGGCAGTGACATTGTGACACATGGCGAAAGAGAGTGTCGGCACCGTAGGATTGTGACACGTGGTACGCGGTGATTGGTTGATGATGACGTGGCGAGGACGTGGAACTTTGACTCGGTCAACTGGTGATGTGGATGCTGATGTGGAGTGACACGTGGCACACGTGGCAATGGTGATTGTCGGCACCGTAGGATGATGACACGTGGCACGGCGCACGTTAGCAAATCGGCTGTGATGGTGACACGTGGCACGGCGCATGTTAGAAAAGTCAAACTTTTCATATTCTGATCCGTTAACTTGGCGCACATTAGCATGACCCGGTGCATGTTAGGCGTCGCGACTCCAAGGGCTTGCGCGTCGCGACACGCCCAAATTACCAAAATGCCATTTTTTTTCCAATTTTCACTGTTTTGCTCCAAATCACCTCCAGAATGTCCTGAAATTTTATTTATCTACAAAATAACACAAAACACATCAAAATATTCAAAAAACTCAAGAAACTATACAAAATATCAGGTTAAATGAGTGGGAAATAGTGATAGATTTACCACTCATCACACCCCCAAACCTAACATTTTGCTAGTCCTCGAGAAAAACACATAATAAATTTAACTAAGCCACTTTCGTAGGGATCACGGTTGCATTTAGCATATGCAACAAGCCTTTAAACCCCTAGGTGTCCCTAGTGGACGAGTTGTAGTCTCGTGAGGGTTTACAGCAATGATACCCACAAACATTTTACAAAAGTTAAAAGGTAGTGAAACTAATGCACACAAAAGTAAAAAGACAAGCGAAAAGAGAATAAAGAAGTTAGTGACTAATCAGGTGAAATTTCTACTCCAAGTTACTAGTTGTTTTCTTTCTTTCTAATTTACTGAATAAGTAAATTCTCCGATTATATTTACCATTCTTCATATACACAGCTAACAAAATATTAAACAACTAATTTATGCCCACAACAGTCACAAGTATAGTTGATAAGAGAGTAATATTTTTGTTCTAAAGTTTTATCAGAATTCACACCTTTATGCAGCAATGGAATAATTTTTCTCATTTTTATGATTTTTTCTTTGATTTTTTATTTATTTATATACAATACCTTCCGTCTATGTAACGAGTATTGGGTCGGTGGCTCCCAAACCAGTTGGCTTTAGGACACTAGGTGTTAAGACACTCCTACGGACTTAATTACTCAGACTTCAGATATATATATTTTTGCAGCATCTTTGATCCATGTAGCGAGCTTTAGGCTAGTGACTTCCAAACCAGTTGGTTTTAGGGCACTAGGTGTTAAAACACCCTTACAGACTTAATAACTCGGATCTCAGATTTTTTTTTTACTCCATTTCTTTTTTAAGATGCTTCCTCCAATTAAACTAGAGCACTGAATATTACAAAATTTTCAATTACAGCTCATGTCCGTATGTTTCCATGTATGTTGATAATACCTGACAACTAAGCATATGAAGATCCATTTTAGTTAGTTTTATGGAGAATTCACAAATTAAATAATTCAAAAGGAAATAAACAAAAATTAACTTGTTTTGAAATAGGTTTGAAATACGTCTCAGGAGTGGAAATTCCTTACTCAGCTATCTCTTACCAATTTCACCTTTTTAGTCAAAATAAAAACACAAAAACACAAAATATTTTTGTAATTTTAGAAAAAATTTCAATTTTTTTTTGTATTTTTCGAAATACTTTGGACTAAAAATAAAAACAAAACACAAACTAAAAACAAGGTACTAATCAACTAATTCCCTCCCCCAAACCTAAATGAGACATTGTCCCCAGTGTCTTAAACAGTAGAAGAAGAGTTTAGAAGTTAATACCTGGTTAGTTGAAATTCTACAAGAAATTAAAGGTTAAGATCCAGATTAACACGACGCCTCTTACCACGATCGTCTTCGGACCAATTTATCTTTGAAAGGATAGGGACAACTTGTGGTTCATAGGCTAAGAGTTGATCTATTAGATCTGGAGCAGTTCTGGCAGTAAAGAGGAGTTCTTTTAAAGGTTTTGACATGAACCCATTTCTCCGGGCATCATCAAGAAACACACAAAGAAAATCATAAAATCCATCAACGTTAAACAACCCAATTGGTTTCTGGTGTATGTTCAAGTTCGTCCAAGATAGCACTATAAAAATCTCCACCAATATGCCCAAGCCACCTAGCAAAGCAATAAAAGAATCAGAGCGGTTAATCATTTCTGTTGGTTTCTATTAAGGTCCCAAGATCAATAAAAAGCATGAAATATGTGCGAATACAAATCGAAGAAGTTGCGGAATACTCACATCGATCGGTTGAGCGACGCGAAGACAACAAAAACGAAATTCTGCCTCTATGGACTGGTTCGGCAGTGACAGCTCCAATCTCACTGGTTTCGCCCATTTGTCTTCAATTTTTGAGCTCCAAGCTTCGTCAAACGATTCCCGGCTCATGGGTGGACTTCCCTATCACCTTCGTATGTATCGTAAGTGTGCTAGCACTTGAGATTTTGCCACAAAATCCCACTCTAGCTACCCTCACTGCTCACGGTTTCTCAAACCAGAAAAACAGAAAATGCACAGCCCTTTTGGGCGTGAGATGTAGAGAGAAAAGAGAGAAGAGAGAGATGAATAATGTGTAATTGTTTTTGGTAAATGAATTTCTAAAAAACATATACCAACTTTGCTTTCAAAAAGTCAAAGTAATAAAAAACAATATATTCCATTCAAGCTTTTAAAAGCTTTCAACAACTCCCATGAAGTCACATCTATCATTCAAGTTGTCAAGTCACATCACTCAAAGTGACAAGATTTGACGCTTGATGTGACGCTAGATGGGACTAGCGATTTGACGCTTGATTTGACTTGCGTGCCGCATTCGATTTTGAAATGCGAATGCGCTCGCAAATAATCCCGGGCTCGGGTTCGCTAATTCCAAATTAACGAATTTTCCGTTGCGTCGTATTTAAATGATTACGCCTAGCGAAGTCACTATTCACGTCGCTAACGAATTAATTCTAAATTAGTTCGTTCGCCCGATTTAAAATCTAATTTTAATTCCGCGTCGAAATCCAATTTCGTTTAATATATCAAATATATTAATTTCTCGATTAATTCCAAATTAAACGTTATATCTCTTTAATTGATATTTTATCCCAGATAAAATATCTCCATAATTAATCCCAAATTAAATTTCTCTCTCTTCTAATTAATCCCATATTAATTTAGAGTGTGAGTCATACGTTATCGGTGAATCTTTGGGAAGTGACCCATGAGATCCCCGGATATGTTGGCAGTAAATTCGGTCGTCGGACTATCTGAACACGTAAGTACCTCGTACTACGTTTTACCGATTTACAAGACAAGGTTGGCCTCTAGCAAAGCATCATGCCTACCCAATTCTCCGGAAATATCCTTACAGGAATAAAGGATCTATATCAGGCGTAGTATACGTAGTATTGCGTATTTCTGTCCTGTATCGGATGATCACGTGCTAGGCCTAGGGCTGAAATTGTGTCTGCCCCATAAGAAGCACATATCGAATGTCTGGTGACTAGTCTCTATAATAGGATAAACATGACCTTGTCATTTTATCCCGATAGCTGCAGCATTTAAGAGAACCAGTCCCGTATCCTACGTGACCATCATCTTCATATGACTGGAGTGACACTTCCGTCTTGACATCACACCCAACACACTACGATTCTCAATATACCCAGTATTGGCGTACACAGAACCTGTTAAAGCCCTGGACGACCTCAACCAAAGTATATTGATTGTCGCAAGTATTAGCGGTGCAAGTCTCAGGTTAAGACCAAATACACCTACCCTAATTTCGGACTTCCATAGACACATAGTCATACTACCAATGGAATTCAGAGGGGGTCTATCCAGAGCGAAGCTGTTTCCCGTACCATCGGTAAAACATAACCTCATATTAAACTTGCATGAGTATCCTATACCCAAATATATGAGAACTATGTCGTTGTGCCCTCACAATGTGCATAAGTGTAATACTAGTCTTTTACGCATTTATCGATGTCTAATCCAGGAACAAATCATAGGGACCTCCTATCATTTATACATCTAGGTGATCTTATCACAAATGATAAGAGTGCAATCTCCTTTGTCGCATAGTTAATTTGTACAACAACACAATGATCTGTACAAATAGTGACGCTATGGGTCATAATTGTCCAACAATCTCCCACTTGGCCTATAGCTAGTCACTCGAGTGTCTGACACCCGAACTATGTACGGTTGGCTCAAATTTGCTGAGAAATGCTTTCGTCAGCGGATTTGCATGATTATCATCTAATGCGATTTATTCGATCATCACATCGCCACGATGTATGATCCGAACGAATCAGATGAATATCAAAGTATATATCTGGATCGTTGATCAGACCATTAATTCTTTAGCCTGTGCTCAAGCCTAGCTCAGCTGCTAACAGAATTATATCTAATCTAATTAGATTTTGTATCGACCCATAAGGCTTCTATTGCCGCCTCAGTTGTAGCAATAACCCGCATTTGTTGTTTATTCGGTAACAGTATTTTGCTTGGAAGATTTCCAGCTCACTGTTCCGTTATTCAAACTTTGTAGTACCGTTTGTGACTTATAATCGTTTTATCGGTTAGGAAACTTACAGTAGTGATCCCAGTCACTTCAAGTTCTCATTCTCCATAAACTAAGACAACATCCTTAGTTCTCTAAGATACTAACGGATGTTCTTAACATCAATCCAGTGACTATCACTTGGATTGGTTTGTTTGTGACTTCATATGCTCAAAGCGTATGAGACATCAAGTAGCGTACATTTTTCAATGTACGATTTCTCGGAGAGTTTTCTCGAAAGCCAAGCTTTCACAGATAGTTATTATGGGAATATCATTTCCAAGAAATGACATATATCATCATTATTTATAGGACAGCCACTGTCAGTGCTCTCCCACTAACCCTTTTATATACACAAGAATCTTTTCGTTTTGAATTAAATCATACACCATTATGATTACATCAAAATGAAAATTCCAAGAACCTATGCTTGCTTCAATCCAAACATGGATCGAATAACCCGCAAACCTTGTTTGCTAGTTTGGTATGACAAAACCGCCAGGATGTTGTAAACATCCTCCAAAAGGTTTCCTTTTCAGGAAAGCAATTTTCCCGTTCAGCTGACATATTTCATAAATGAAACATGCAACGTTAGCAAGCATTATCCAAATGGATTTACCGTGGCAACAGGTAAAAGGTTGAATCGTAGTCAACACAATGTTGATAACGATAACTACCTCAATAAGATAAACATCTTTAGGAGGTGAGATCAAAAACCCATACCCCAGGTTGTTTTCTGACTCTCTCCGACCTACGCGGTTCTTGTGTATTCGAAGATTAATGGTAATAGTTTCATCCTTGATGAACTATTTTGTGTTCCATTAGGATTCGATGCCTGGAATAGTATTGCTCCGATTTTCATCGAGTTTTACTATCCTCCCACTTACCACTGCATATCGGTATTCCTCTTAGGAAAACCGAATGGTGAGCAACAATCTAATTGTTCTCTTGTGAGATGTATAAGTACAATACTTATGGTATCCCTAGGATAACCTACATTTGACACTTATCCAATTTGGGTTTTAGTTTGGTATCATCCAAACATATGCCTAGCATACCCAAATTCTCAGGAATGGGAAACCCGGTTTCTTTCCTGTTCATATCTAATATGAAATCTGTCAAACAGATTTTAATGGAACCTTATTCTAAATAAGTTATGCACTGTTTATGCTTATCCGTTGAAGGAAATAGTAGCTCAGAGCGACTCATGATTAACCTTATCATGTCTAACAAAATTCGGTTACTCAGTTCGGACATACCGTCAATTGACGTGTTCCGGGAGGAGTCCTTATAGAAAGAATACTATACTCTTTCAAGTATATAAGAAACTTATTGCTTATGTATTTTCCATTACGGTCTTACCGTGACAGTATAATACTTTAACCGATCTGTTTGTCTATTTCGTGTCGAAACTTTAAAAGTTTCTGATTTGTGTTCTTCAAAAGAAACACATAACCGTAACGCGATGCCACATCCGTATAGGTTACGAAATATTCATATCCACTTCTAGCCTAGCTAGACATGGGCCCACTTGCTTCACTATGAACTAGGGCTAACAGATTGGTGGCATTTACACTTTTACCAAGTAAATAGTGTTTTAGGCACTTTGCCCAATAAACTAGATTCGTAGACTTTATTTGAATAGAATCAAATTAGTCCGAGTACCCACTCTTCAAAAGTGTGGATATACAAGTCTTGTTTGATTGTGTCCCAGACAACAATGCCACAATTAAGTTTCATCTGATCAAATCAGTTTGAGCTATTTGTTTGTCATATTATATTTCTGAGATTTATTTATATTCAAAATATAAATTCTGTTATTCACATCTAATGTGTTTATCTCAATATCATCTTTATATAATAAAACACTTTAGTGTTCTAGAATATAAAGGTTCACCCGCAGCGGGTTAAACACTGATATAGAGATAATGTTTCTGGTCAAACTAGTTACATTATAACAGTTTCCCAATTTAGGTACACACCCGAAGGTAGTTCCTAAACTTAGGTATCTACGGTTAAAACAGCAATTTTCATCCCGTTTCCAATTCGCAGATAAATCTCTATTGAAGTCAGTATCCTGTTCAAAAACAGATTCTGAACATCAATACATATATATTTTATGTACCACACTAAGTATTTAAAATCCAATTTTAATACTAGTCATGAACATATTTATGACAATCATATTTGAAGTCAGAGCCTTGCTCGTTCTTCAATTTCTTCATGTCTGCTTTGTCTAAATGGCAGTCACGCTTCCGCGATCCCGTTTGCCACAATTAAACAGAGATTTTGGGATATGTCCTTTATCTTCCCAGAAGATTATAATGATTTTGTCTTTTGCCCTTTTCATATTCCAGAAGCCTTTGGCCAAGCCTTGGCCTTCTAGAATATCGAAGTAAGGTGCGCCTTGCGCTACTTGCCTAATTGCAAACTTTGACTTTGTCTCCTTCAGAATAGTCATTAACTCTCCAAGAGTTATTATTGCAATTTTAGTACTTCTAAAACCTAAGTATAGATTTATGAAGATCCTTCAATTTCTTTATCATACTTTAAGGATCTAATCCTTAGTTCTGATTCAGAAATTAAGGAGTCTACTACGACAAGCTTAATAGATTAATCACTTAAGTTATCATCACATGATCTTCCAAATTTATGCTCTACTGTTTGCTTAACTCCGGGCTTTAGGCCTAATATGTTATTTTATCAAATAAAGTAACTTATTATTTTCCAGGACCATCCTGAAATTATATTCCCAATTTGAAAATTAAATTATTTAAATACATTTTCCCTAGGATTATGTTTTAAATGTCAATCTTTCAATTTTAATCTTGATTTTAATAGTCCAACTATTTAATCAACGATTTAGGTACTATTTATTATAATGATTACAATAGTCCAACTATTTAATCAACTATAATTTAATAGATTAAAATCAATTATATTGATTACTATAATCCAATTATAAAATCAACTATAAATGAATAGTTTGAATATAGTCCAACTATTTATTAAAACAACAATTTAAATATTAGTCCAACTAACATTAATTTATTTGACGAATTGATATTTGTTGAGCACGTATGGTGAGTAATTGAACGAGTATTGCAAATTCAATTCTTGCCTCCCACTATTTTTCGGTGAGCCTCTAACCTTCTGTCGAGTACTCGAGAAACCGTGTTTCCTAGTGGGCTAGGATCCCGTTAAATATCACACAATCTTGACTTTGGCCAACAAATTGTATGATAATTAACTAGGTAGATCTCTAAGATCGATTGGATCCAATCCAATTCCTAGATCCGGTAGGGGGACATCCAAGTCCGAAACATATATCTTATATATGCCAATAAATAAAATGTATTACCTAACCTTTTTCCTCTGAATCAACTAAGCCTTGGCTTTGGCACAACAAACTTAGTGACCCCAGTTAAGCGCGACCCATTGACCATGGAAGCTTCGTAATCAATGTCGTTGGACAAGAAGTGGTCTTGACTTTGGCCAACAAACCACAACTTGGACAAGACACCAATATGGAACAAAGCCTTCATGATTCAAAACAATCCTCGACAGACAAAGGCCTTGACTTTGGCCAACAAACCAATGTCGTCTTAGATCTTGAGTAAGAATCACTCGTTTTCTGAATAGTACTCAAAGTATGAATTCTCGAATTAAATTAAAATACATAATTAAATCCAATTCAATATGCATTTAATTCTAATTCGCTATTTAATTCCAAATTAAATATCACACTTTATAAATGAACTTTTACGACTTAAATTCCAAATTTATTCGTAACGGGTCTCAAAGCTCGATTAATATCCAATATTAATTTAATTAAAGTCCAATGGGCTTTTAATTAATTTCTTAAGGCGTGGACTTTTGGTCAACTCGGGTCAAACCGATAACCAAAGTCCAATCCGGGAGTTACCCCATAAGCCTAGAAATCAATCTTGGCCCATTAGGCCCAATTAAACTTTAAAGGTCCATTAAGTCACATTTGGGCTTTATGGATGCGGTTTTGGGCCCAATTGGATCCAACCAATTTTGCCTAAACCCAACTTTGTACAACAAAGCCCAATAAGCCCATTTACAACATTAAAGCCCAAATCCAATTTTAAGGCCCAAATAATTAAATTCCAAAAATCCAATTTTCCCAATTTAATTACATAAAGTGCATAACATGATTAATTACACAAATTAACATTTCTAAAACATCAATATACACAATTAATCATGCTCATTTTCATCATCACATGTCCAACACATTTTGATTAAAATCAAACCCAATACATGCTTCCAAAGTCTCGGCCAAGGAGGGGATTTTATATCCGATTTGGTTTCAATCCAATTAATCCCACAATCGATATTAAATCAACATCCTAATTGATTCTAACTCATCCAATGAATTAAAAAATCAAAATCACCAAGAACACATTAGGGCACAACATTCTGCCAAGCCCAAATATTTGGGGAAAAATGTTCCAAACATTATTTCAATAAATTGATCCAATCAATCATCATATAAAACATATTCAAGCAAACTTAATCATCCAATTTCATAATTTATGCTCAAAATCAATTTTACCCAAATTTTAAGCCCTAAACTTTTTCATGCTCAAACCTTGCTATGATACCATTATTGGTTTCTATTAAGGTCCCAAGATCAATAATAAGCATGAAATATGTGCGAATACAAATCGAAGAAGTTGCGGAATACTCACATCGATCGGTTGAGCGACGCGGAGACAATAAAAACCAAATTCTGCCTCTATGGACTAGTTCGGCAGTGACAGCTCCAATCTCACTGGTTTCGCCCATTTGTCTTCAATTTTTGAGCTCCAAGCTTCGTCAAATGATTCCCGGCTCATGGGTGGACTTCCCTATCACCTTTGCATGTCTCGTAAGTGTGCTAGCACTTGAGATTTTGCCACAAAATCCCACTCTAGCTTCCCTCACTGCTCACGATTTCTCAAACCAGAAAAACAAAAAATGCACAACCCTTTTGGGCGTGAGATGTAGAGAGAAAAGAGAGAAGAGAGAGATGAATAATGTGTAATTGTTTTTGTTAAATGAATTTCTAAAAAACATATACCAACTTTGCTTTCAAACAGTCAAAGTAATAAAAAACAATATATTCCATTCAAGCTTTTAAAAGCTTTCAACAACTCCCATCAAGTCACATCTATCATTCAAGTTGTCAAGTCACATCACTCAAAGTGACAAGATTTGACGCTTGATGTGACGCTAGATGGGACTAGCAATTTGACGCTTGATTTGACTTGCGTGCGGCATTCGAATTCGAAATGTGAATGCGCTCGCAAATAATCCTGTGCTCGGGTTCGCTAATTCCAAATTAATGAATTTTCCGTTTTGTAGTAATTAAATGATTACGCCTAGCAAAGTCACTATTCACGTTGCTAACGAATTAATTCTAAATTAATTCGTTCGCCCGAATTAAAATATAATTTTAATTCCGCGTCGAAATCCAATTTCGTTTAATATATCAAATATATTAATTTCTTGATTAATTCCAAATTAATCTTTATCTCTCTTTAATTGATATTTTATCCCAGATAAAATATCTCTGTAATTAATCCCAGATTAATTTTCTCTCTCTTCTAATTAATCCCAGATTAATTTAGAGTGCGAGTCATATGTCATCGGTGAATCTTTGGGAAGCGACCCATGAGATCCCCGGATATGTTGGCAGTAAATTCGGTCGTCGGACTATCCGAACACGTAAGTACCTCGTACTACGTTTTACCGATTTACAAGACAAGGTTGGCCTCTAGCAAAGAGCCATGCCTATCCATTTCTCCGGAAATATCCTTACAGGAATAAAAGGATCTATTCAGGCGTAGTATAGTATACGTGTATTGAGTATTTCTGTCCAGTATTGGATGATCACGTGCTAGGCCTGGGGCTGGAATTGTGTCTGCCCCATACGAAGCATATATCGGATGTCTGGTGACTAGTCTCTATAATCGGATAAACATGACCTTGTCATTTTATCCTGATAGCCGTAACATTTAAAAGACCAGTCCCGTATCCTACGTGACCATCATCTCCATATGACTGGAGTGACACTTCCGTCTTGACATCCACCCAACACACTACGATTCTCAATATACCTAGTATTGGCGTACACAGAACCTGTTAAAGCCCTGGACGACTTTAACCAAAGTATATTGATTGTCGCAAGTATTAGCGGTGCAAGTCTCAGGTTAAGACCAAATACACCTACCCTGATTTCGGACTTCTATAGACATATAGTCATACTACCAATGGAATTTTGAGGGGGTCTATCCAGAGCGAAGCTGTTTCCCGTACCATCGGTAAAACACTACCTCATATTACACTTGCATGAGTATCCTATACCCAAATATATGAGAACTATGCCATTGTGCCCTCACAATGCGCACAAGTGTAATACTAGTCTTTTACGCATTTATCGATGTCCAATCTCGACAATGCTCTGACTAGGGATATTTAATGATTTAACATTCGTGGACTGATACTGTCTCATATCATTCTCCGTCCAGGAACAAATCATAGGGACCTCCTATCATTTATACATCTAGGTGATCTAATCACAAATGATAAGAGTGCAATCTTCTTTGTCACATAATTAATTTGTACAACAACACAATGATCTGTACAAATAGTGACGCTATGGGTCATAATTGTCCAACAATTTCTACCAATCGTTCAGACATACCTGACACAATTAGCTCTTCTCCGTTTGATGATCCAATAAGATTTGCCTCTGCCAAGGGTTTTGGGATGATTCCCAAAACGTTACTACCTCCTTCCTGTACGGCCTTTGAAATGATCCCCATTAGTCCAAGATTACCTCCGCCATATACTAAGTGCATATTTCTTACAGCCAAGACTAGACCCAATTCTTGTGCTGCTTCTACGTATTGTGGTTTAGTACCAACACTACTACCGCAAAACACACAGATGTTTTCAACTCGTCTTCTTGAAGTGGTTTCCATGTTTTACTCTGGATGTCTTCAAAAGTGCAATGATGAGTTGAATTTATAACACCTGAAAAGGGTGAGTAAAATAATAGCACTAGTACCTGCCAAATGAAAATTATTAGTTAAACAATAAAATAAATCGTGATAGTCAAAAAGGTATGGATCTTGTCGTAGAAAATAAAAGAAAACAACAAAACAAAACACAATTATTAGGAAAAGACAAAGAGATATAATATTTAGAAAAGTTTACAGCTTGATTAACGTCTATGCGTCAGGGACAAGCTTCCCATCCAATTTTCTTATAAATTGGCAAACAGGGTCTTTTTGAGTCAGATTCCCAAGACTTAACTATTGTCTTTCTTTTTGAAATTGTGTATGTAATTTGCGAAAGGCTATGTGAACATATCCACTGGGATGCGTCTCAAGAGTCGAAGATATATCATCTAAAGACTCCTTACTCAAGCCATCCCTAATGAATTTAATTTTATCTTCGCGTCCTAAAGAACGACAACGAGTATTGCAATTCCAGCGTGCACATTTGTAATAAACACCCATTTGCTTAGCTCTACGTTTCTTTGCATAGGTTCTTCTTCCAAAACCAGGCAGATGTGAAATAAAAGAGTCAGAAAACTCACCTACCATTCGTACTCATTCTTCAATTACCCAACGAATGTCATTAGGAACACCATGGATTGTCAGTAACCTCATTCGTTCCTAGCGAGCTTTGTAAACTTTCATCGGAGATTTTTGAGGGAGAGAAGGAAATTCCTTGTGAAGATTTGCGAGAGCTTCTTCCATCTTGAAATGACATAATCTGCAAAAACTGAACACACAAAATTAAATCACACCAAATCACAATATATACAAAAATTGCATGGGTTGCCTCCCTGCGAGCGCTAAGTTTAAATTCATCAGCTAGACGTGACTTCTCGAACGTTAGGCTGGATATGAAAGTGTGACACTTTCTTTTTGTCGCTCAAATGATTCTCCATAGTAATGTTTGACACGCTGACTGTTAACTTTGAATGTGTTATTGGTGTTAGGATCCAGTAACTCAACAGTTCCATAAGGTAAAACCTGAGTGATCACAAATGGACCTGACCACCTAGATTTCAATTTTCCAGGGAAAAGTTTCAACCTCAAGTTGTACAACAACACATGTTGCCTTGGTTCCAACTGTCTGTGCACTATTTTTCGGTCATGCCATTTTTTGGTCATTTCCTTGTACAATTTGGCATTCTCATAAGCCTGTAGGCGAAATTACTCCAATTCGTTGA
Source organism: Zanthoxylum bungeanum (assembly GCA_019454045.1). Classification (NCBI taxonomy): domain Eukaryota; kingdom Viridiplantae; phylum Streptophyta; class Magnoliopsida; order Sapindales; family Rutaceae; genus Zanthoxylum; species Zanthoxylum bungeanum. The sequence continues at coordinate 16,537 of SKCR01036022.1, forward strand.
GTTGGTGAAGTCTTCTCTCTCCTGCAGCTTGTGAATCAAAATTCAACTTCTTCAGTGCCCAGTACGCCTTGTGCTCAAGCTCAACTGGCAGATGACACGCTTTCCCAAACACCAATCGATATGGGGACATACCAATGGGTGTCTTGTAAGCTGTCCGGTAGGCCCATAATGCGTCATCTAGTTTTGTTGACCAGTCCCTCCTTGTTGATCCAACGGTTCTTTCTAAGATTCTTTTGATTTCACTGTTTAAAACCTCAACCTGTCCATTTGACTGTGGATGGTAAGCTATGGCAACCTTATGCGTAACTCTGTATTTGGATAGGAGTGCATCGAAGTATCTGTTGCAGAAATGTGAGCCACCATCGCTGATGATTACACGAGGTGTTCCGAACCGAGTGAAAATGTTATTTTTAAGGAATTTGATCACCGCTTTTGAATCATTGGATGGCAGTGCAATTGCTTCGATCCATTTGGAGACGTAGTCTACATCAACCAAGATGTACAGGTTTCCGAATGATGGAACAAAAGGTCCTATGAAATCTATACCCCACACATCGAATATTTCCACTTCTAGAATGTTTTGCAACGGTCCTTCGTTTCTCTTGGAAATATTTCCCGTTCTCTGGCACCTGTCACATTGAAAAGCAAAAAGATAAGCATCTTTAAAAAGAGTGGGCCAGAACAAACCTGATTGAAGGACTTTGGCTGCAGTTTTGTTTCCGCTGAAGTGTCCGCCATATGGTGATTAATGACAGTGCTGCAGAATACTGTTGACCTCCTCCTGTGGAACACATCGTCTCAATAATTGATCAGCACACCGTTTGAACATGTACGGTTCATCCCAGACATAGTGCTTGACTTCTTTGAAGAACTTCTTCCGTTGCTGAGTTGTCCATTCCAACGGCCATTTTCCTGACACAATGTAGTTGACATAGTCAGCATACCAAGGGACTTCCTATTGTTTCATGGCAAACAACTGTTCATCTGGAAAAGTTTCTTTGATTGACAGATCTTTGTCAGCTGTTTCTCCATTCTCGAGCCTCGATAGATGATCTGCAACCTGATTCTCTGTCCCTTTCCTGTCTCGAATCTCCACGTCAAATTCTTGTAGAAGAAGTATCCAACGGATCAATCTGGGTTTGGCATCTTTCTTCATGATCAAGTATTTGATTGCTGAATGATCTGTGTAGACCACCACTTTGGGACCCAGCAGATAGGAGCGGAATTTGTCAAAAGAGTACACAACTGCAAGCAACTCCTTTTCAGTGGTTGTGTAGTTGAGTTGAGCTTCATTCAGAGTTCTGCTGGAATAATAAATGGTGTGGAAAATCTTTGCTTTGCGTTGTCCCAAAACTGCACCTACAGCAAAATCACTAGCATCGCACATCACCTAAAATGGAAGGGTCCAGTCTGGTGCTACAATGATGGGGGCAGAAACCAGCTTCTGTTTTAAGATCTCAAAAGCTTCCTGGCATTCCTTGGTGAAGTTGAAAGGCACATCCTTCTCCAGAAGATTGCAAAGAGGTTTTGCAATTTTGGAAAAGTCTTTGATAAATCTCCTGTAAAAACCTGCATGTCCAAGAAAACTTCGAATACCTTTTACTGATGTTGGTGGAGGTAGTTTTTCAATTGTCTCTATCTTTGCTTTGTCTACCTCAATCCCCTTTTATGAGATCCGGTGTCCAAGAACAATGTCTTATTACACCATAAAGTGGAATTTTTCCCAGTTGAGTACCATGTTTGTATCTTCGCACCTTTGTAACACATGTTCCAAATTTTGCAAACAATGGTCAAAATAATCTCCAAACACAAAAAATTCATCCATGAAAACCTCCATACTCTGCTCCAGCATGTCGAGAATATGGACATCATGCAACGCTGAAAAGTGGCGGGGGCATTACATAATCCAAATGGCATCCTGCGGAAAGCAAAAGTACCATAGGGACATGTAAATGTGGTTTTTTCCTGATCTTCTGGGGTGATGGAAATCTGCTTGTATCCTGAATATCCGTCAAGAAAGCAATAGAATTCATGTCCCGCCAATCTGTCTAACATCTGGTCAATGAATGGTAGCGGAAAATGGTCATTTCTCGTGGCTTTATTCAGCTTTCTGTAGTCCATGCATACTCTCCATCCAGTCACCGTTCTTGTTGGAATCAACTCGTTCTTTTCATTAGTAACCACAGTAATTCCTCCTTTCTTCGGCATACACTGCATATGACTTACCCAACTGCTGTCTGAGATGGGGTAAATGATGCCAGCATCCAACCAATTGATTATTTCTTTCTTTACGACTTCCTTCATGATTGGATTAAGTCTCCGTTGATGCTCCACTGTGGGTTTGTACTCATCGTTCATCAGGATCTTGTGCATGCAAAATGATGGACTAATGCCTCGAATGTCTGCTATAGTCCAGCCAATGGCTTTCTTGTGCTCTCGTAACACTCTCAGTAGCTTTTCTTCCTGCTCCAATGTTAGCGAAGTTGAAATAATAACAGGTAATTCAGAATAGTTTCCAAGAAATGCATACCTGAGATGACTCGGAAGTAACTTCAGCTCCAACTGTGGTGGTTCTTCAATCGAAGGCTTGATTCGATCTTTCTTTGGCAGTTCCAAGCTTTCAACTGGTGGTGTTGCTTTGAATCGGAATGGTTTGTCAAGGTAGTTGATACATTCCAGGATTTCAGCATCTAGCTCGCTGTCAGTCATGTTGGTGATGCAAGCTTCAAGTGTATCTGTGGGATTTGGCTTAGTATTTTGAACGATACTATCAACAACATCAACTCAGAAGCATTCTTCTTCTTTTTCATCGCTCGAGAATTTCATGGCTTTGAAAACATTAAAGGTCACTTCTTGGTCCTGCACTTTCATGGTCAATTCTCCTTTTTTCACATCAATCACAGTTTTACCTGTAGCCAAGAATGGTCTCCCAAGAATGATAGGTATTTCTTTGTCTTCTTCCATGTCAAGGATGATAAAATCTGCTGGGAGAATTAGTTTGTCTACTTTGACCAGCACATCTTCAACAACACCTATTGGAAATGCAAGTGTTCGGTCAGCAAGTTGCAATGAAACTGAGGTAGGCATTGCTTCTCCAATCTGCAGTTTCCTGTAAATAGAAAAAGGCATCAAGTTAACACTGGCTCCTAAATCACATAAAGCCTTACCGATGTAATGTTCTCCAATGGTGCATGGGATAGTGAAACTGCCAGGATCTTTCAACTTCGGGGGAAGTTTCCTCTGAATGATGGCGCTGCATTCTTCCGTTAATGCTACTGTTTCGTAGTCTCCCAATCTCCATTTTCGTGAAAGAATGTCTTTCATGAATTTTACATAGCTGGGCATTTCTTCCAAGGCTTCTGCAAATGGAATGTTGATGTGAAGCTTTTTGAACACCTCCAGGAATCGAGCAAACTGCTTGTCCAGTTTGTTTTTCTGAAGTCGTTGAGGAAAATGTGGAGGTGGAATGATCTGTTCTTTTTCCTTTACTTCTGGAACTGCATCTCTTGGAACTTTCTCATTTGTTGCCTTGATTCCAACATCTTTGTTGATCTCAGTACCACTTTTTAAGGTAATGGCTTGACATTGCTTCTTCCCTCGGTTCCTTGGATTTGGTTCTGTGTTGCTGGGAAGATTTCCTGGTGGTCTGTAACTCTGAGCATTGGCCAGTTGTCCGATTTGATTCTCCAGTGCTTTGATGGAAGCTGATTGGCTCTGAAAGATAGCATCGTACTTTTTTAACTGAGCCAGCACTTCTGCTATTCCTGGTTCATTTGCCTGCTCCTGGCTTTTGTTCTGTTGCTGGAATCCAGGTGGTGGATAGTTCTGCTGTTGGAATCCAGGTGGTGGATTGTTCTTTTGCCCTGAATTGTTGCTCCATGAAAAATTAGGATGATTCCTCCACCCTGGGTTGTAGGTGTTGGAATATGGATTGTTCCCCTGTCTGTTGAAATTGTTGACATAATTCACCGTCTCTTCAAGTTGGTTTAGTTCTGGTGCTCCTCCATATGGTGAACTTTTGGATCCAGTGGAAAGAGTCTCCATGAAGTTCCATATCTAGTCCAGCTTGGCGTTGACTGCTGTGTTAGCTCCACTTTCATAAATTCCTGCAATTCTTTGGATCATGATCCTTTCTGTTGGCCACAAGGAATTATTGTTGGCCATTTCTTCGATTAGTTCCTAGGCTTGATCTTCTCCTTTCGCCATTAAAGATCCTCCAGCAGCAGCATCGATTGTGGTTCTCATTATTCCAGAAAGTCCATTATAGAATGTTTGGACTTGTAGCCATTTTGGAATCTCATGGTTAGGACATTTCCGGAGCAAATCTTTGTACCTTTCCCAAGCTTCGTAGAGAGTTTATGAGTCTTGTTGCACAAAGGATGTGATGTCATTCCTCAGTTTTCCAGTTCTGGCTGGTGGAAAGTACTTTGAAAGAAATTTGGTGGCTAAAGTGTTCCAAGTTGTGAAGAACCTACTGGTAGTGAATGTAGCCAAGCTTTAGCTTTGTCCTTCAATGAGTATGGGAAAACACGCAATCTCATTGCTTCTTCAGCTTCTCGGTTATAATTGAAAGTTTCGCAAACTTCCAAGAAGTTGCTGATGTGAGCATTAGGATCTTCAGTTGCATTTCCCCCAAACTGCACTGACTGCTGAATCATATGAATGCAAGTTTTGATGTCACCTGCATTTACTGGTAAGGGAGGAAGTACAATACAGGAAACGAGTCTGTCAACCACCGGAATGGTTCTGTCTCGAATGGGAATTGGTGGTGCAACCTCCAAAGGTTCAGGTTCCATGTTGACTAAAGCTTCTTGGCCTTCTCGCCTTTCCCTTCTCAACTGTCTGATGGTTCTTTCAATTTCTGGGTCAAGCGGTCGGAGTTCAAAGCTTCTGGTTCGTCTCATGAAGTTTCTGAGAACCTGAAACACAAGAAAACAACAACAATAAGTAAAAAGAAATTAGATATAAGTAAAAGTATCTAACCTCTAAACTAATAGTAAAAGATAAATAAATCCCCGGCAACGGTGCCAAAAACTTGACCGGCGTAAACACACGTATAACGCAAGTGTACGTATCGTTCAAGTAGTATAAAAAGTATCGATCCCACGAGGACTTAATACCTAAGCTATTAATTTTATGAGGTCAAATGATTACTAGTATCTAACAGGTTGATTGATTGATTTGAAATGGTGACGATTCTAAATTTAAAAGCAAGTAAATAAAATTGTTCGAAAGTAGGTTTTAAGAAAATTCAATATTAAAAACTATCTAGGGTTGTGATTTATTCCAATATTATTTAAAGATGAAGTGGTTATCTTATAGTTGGGTAATATATTGATTTATTAACCTGGAACACTAAATTATGTAAAAGCCTCTTCCGATGGTCAATTACAAATACCTAGTATAATCCAATTGAACCATATGTCTATGTCAACCAAATTACCTAGATTCATTAAGATTAAGTTCCAACTTGGCTACCCCCGCCCAACAGGTATATTCCTATCCTGTAAGGAAATCTATTAAAGGGTTATCTATCCTCAAGGAAGATCGTGGGCTATTTAGTCTAAGGTCTTAGACTTAAAATCCCTATGTCTAGTTCATTTTAAGTTTACCTAGTCAATTTTATTAGTGGCCAGTTAATAAAAAGCATTAAGATTAAGACTTAATAAATAAATCTTTATATTACGCAAACTATAATCTAACCCTTTATAAACCGGTGATATTAGATTTCATCACAACCCTAGATAACTAATTTAGTTACAACACATAACTAGGGCTAGTAAAATAAAAGACATAAAGTAAAAATGCCAAAAGTAAAATGCAGTAAAGTAGAAATTGAAAAGTAAAATAAAATAAAATGAAATGCTAAGGTAAAAGGAATTAACTTCTATTATTTACTAATTTAGATATCTCCCATTAAATAATAATATTACCAACCAGCCATATAGGCGGTAACCTGATTAAGTCAAATTAAGTCCAACCAGCCATTAAGGCGGTAATATTTGTCCATAATCCAGCCATAAAGGCGGAACCAAAATAAACCAGCCATAAAGGCGGAACCAAAATAAAATTACCAACCGACCAATCTGGCGGTATCCTTGATTAGTCAGGTTTAAACCATATTAAAATAAAATTACCAACCGACCAATATGGCAGTATCCTTTTTAAGTCAAATTTTAAATAGTGAATATATTATTTTTAAGGGAGATTAATCTAAATAGTAATAGTAAAGGAATTACCTTTCACCTTAGCAGGGGGAAGTTACCTCCTCATGGTAAATAGTAAAAACTGTAAAAAGTAAAGAAAGTAAAACACTATTATTACAAAAAGTAATTAAAATTAATTACAAAACTTAAATTAAAAGAAACTAGAGAGAGAAACTCCTTATTTACATCAAAGAAATGAGAGAGAATGGTACAACTGAAACTGAATCGTCTAGCTGAATTTATAGGCATCAGTGGGGTCAGGGCGTCGCGACGCTGGAACAGTTAGGCGTGGCATGCTCTGGTGATGACACGTGGCAATTCAAATAAGAAGATAAGGCGACAAATGGCAAGGCGGCTGAGAGCTCAATTATTATACTGATGTGGCATGACGTGGCGACACATAGCGAAAGGGAGTGTCGGCACCGTAGGATTGCGACACGTGGTACGCGGTGATTGGTTGATGATGACGTGGCGAGGACGTGGAACTTTGACTCGGTCAACTGGTGATGTGGACGCTGATGTGGAGTGACACGTGGCACACGTGGCAATGGTGATTGTCGGCACCGTAGGATGATGACACGTGGCACGGCGCACGTTAGCAAATCGGCTGTGATGGTGACACGTGGCACGGCGCATGTTAGAAAAGTCAAACTTTTCATATTCTGATCCGTTAACTTGGCGCACATTAGCATGACCCGGTGCATGTTAGGCGTCGCGACCCCAAGGGCTTGCGCGTCGCGACACGCCCAAATTACCAAAATGCCATTTTTTCCAATTTTCACTGTTTTGCTCCAAATCACCTCTAGAATGTCCTGAAACTTTTTTTTATGTACAAAATAACACAAAACACATCAAAATATTCACAAAACTCAAGAAACTATACAAAATATCAGGTTAAATGAGTGGGAAATAGTGATAAATTTACCACTCATCACACCCACAAACCTAACATTTTGCTAGTCCTCGAGAAAAACACATAATAAATTTAACTAAACCACTTTCGTAGGGATCACGGTTGCATTTAGCATATGCAACAAGCCTTTAAACCCCTAGGTGTCCCTAGTGGACGAGTTGTAGTCTCGTGAGGGTTTACAACAATGATACCCACAAACATTTTACAAAAGTTAAAAGGTAGTGAAACTAATGCACACAAAAGTAAAAAGACAAGCGAAAAGAGAATAAAGAAGTTAGTGACTAATCAGGTGAAATTTCTACTCCAAGTTACTAGTTTTTTCTTTCTTTCTAATTTACTGAATAAGTAAATTCTCCGATTATATTTACCATTCTTCATATACACAGCTAACAAAATATTAAACAACTCATTTATGCCCACAACAGTCACAAGTATAGTTGATAAGAGAGTAATATTTTTGTTCTAAAGTTTTATCAGAATTCACACCTTTATGCAGCAATGGAATAATTTTTCTCATTTTTATGATTTTTTCTTTGATTTTTTATTTATTTATATACAATACCTTCCGTCTATGTAACGAGTATTGGGTCGGTGGCTCCCAAACCAGTTGGCTTTAGGACACCAGGTGTTAAGACACTCCTACGGACTTAATTACTCAGACTTCAGATATATATATTTTTGCAGCATCTTTGATCCATGTAGCGAGCTTTGGGCCAGTGACTCCCAAACCAGTTGGTTTTAGGGCACTAGGTGTTAAAACACCCTTACAGACTTAATAACTCGGATCTCAGATTTTTTTTTACTCCATTTCTTTTTTAAGATGCTTCCTCCAATTAAACTAGAGCACTGAATATTACAAAATTTTCAATTACAGCTCATGTCCGTATGTTTCCATGTATGTTGATAATACCTGACAACTAAGCATATGAAGATCCATTTTAGTTAGTTTTATGGAGAATTCACAAATTAAATATTTCAAAAGGAAATAAACAAAAATTAACTTGTTTTGAAATAGGTTTGAAATACGTCTCAGGAGTGGAAATTCCTTACTCAGCTATCTCTTACCAATTTCACCTTTTTAGTCAAAATAAAAACACAAAAACACAAAATATTTTTGTAATTTTAGAAAAAATTTCAATTTTTTTTTGTATTTTTCGAAATACTTTGGACTAAAAATAAAAACAAAACACAAACTAAAAACAAGGTACTAATCAACTAATTCCCTCCCCCAAACCTAAATGAGACATTGTCCCCAGTGTCTAAACAGTAGAAGAAGAGTTTAGAAGTTAATACCTGGTTAGTTGAAATTCTACAAGAAATTAAAGGTTAAGATCCAGATTAACACGACGCCTCTTACCACGATCGTCTTCGGACCAATTTATCTTTGAAAGGATAGGGACAACTTGTGGTTCATAGGCTAAGAGTTGATCTATTAGATCTGGAGCAGTTCTGGCAGTAAAGAGGAGTTCTTTTAAAGGTTTTGACATGAACCCATTTCTCCGGGCATCATCAAGAAACACACAAAGAAAATCATAAAATCCATCAACGTTAAACAACCCAATTGGTTTCTGGTGTATGTTCAAGTTCGCCCAAGATAGCACTATAAAAATCTCCACCAATGTGCCCAAGCCACCTAGCAAAGCAATAAAAGAATCAGAGCGGTTAATCATTTCTGTTGGTTTCTATTAAGGTCCCAAGATCAATAATAAGCATGAAATATGTGCGAATACAAATTGAAGAAGTTGCGGAATACTCACATCGATCGGTTGAGCGACGCGGAGACAACAAAAACGAAATTCAGCCTCTATGGACTGGTTCGGCAGTGACAGCTCCAATCTCACTGGTTTCGCCCATTTGTCTTCAATTTTTGAGCTCCAAGCTTCGTCAAACGATTCCCGGCTCATGGGTGGACTTCCCTATCACCTTCGCATGTATCGTAAGTGTGCTAGCACTTGAGATTTTGCCACAAAATCCCACTCTAGCTACCCTCACTGCTCACGGTTTCTCAAACCAGAAAAACAGAAAATGCACAGCCCTTTTGGGCGTGAGATGTAGAGAGAAAAGAGAGAAGAGAGAGATGAATAATGTGTAATTGTTTTTGGTAAATGAATTTCTAAAAAACATATACCAACTTTGCTTTCAAAAAGTCAAAGTAATAAAAAACAATATATTCCATTCAAGCTTTTAAAAGCTTTCAACAACTCCCATCAAGTCACATCTATCATTCAAGTTGTCAAGTCACATCACTCAAAGTGACAAGATTTGACGCTTGATGTGACGCTAGATGCGACTAGCGATTTGACGCTTGATTTGACTTGCGTGCCGCATTCGAATTTGAAATGCGAATGCGCTCTCAAATAATCCCGGGCTCGGGTTCGATAATTCCAAATTAACGAATTTTTCGTTGCGTCGTAATTAAATGATTACGCCTAGCGAAGTCACTATTCATGTCGCTAACGAATTAATTCTAAATTAGTTCGTTCGCCCGAATTAAAATCTAATTTTAATTCCGCGTCGAAATCCAATTTCGTTTAATATATCAAATATATTAATTTCTCGATTAATTCCAAATTAAACGTTATATCTCTTTAATTGATATTTTATCCCAGATAAAATATCTCCATAATTAATCCCAAATTAAATTTCTCTCTCTTCTAATTAATCCCATATTAATTTAGAGTGTGAGTCATACGTTATCGGTGAATCTTTGGAAGTGACCCATGAGATCCCCGGATATGTTGGCAGTAAATTCGGTCGTCGGACTATCTGAACACGTAAGTACCTCGTACTACGTTTTACCGATTTACAAGACAAGGTTGGCCTCTAGCAAAGCATCATGCCTACCCAATTCTCCGGAAATATCCTTACAGGAATAAAGGATCTATATCAGGCGTAGTATACGTAGTATTGCGTATTTCTGTCCTGTATCGGATGATCACGTGCTAGGCCTAGGGCTGAAATTGTGTCTGCCCCATAAGAAGCACATATCGAATGTCTGGTGACTAGTCTCTATAATAGGATAAACATGACCTTGTCATTTTATCCCGATAGCTGCAGCATTTAAGAGAACCAGTCCCGTATCCTACGTGACCATCATCTTCATATGACTGGAGTGACACTTCCGTCTTGACATCACACCCAACACACTACGATTCTCAATATACCCAGTATTGGCGTACACAGAACCTGTTAAAGCCCTGGACGACCTCAACCAAAGTATATTGATTGTCGCAAGTATTAGCGTGCAAGTCTCAGGTTAAGACCAAATACACCTACCCTAATTTCGGACTTCCATAGACACATAGTCATACTACCAATGGAATTCAGAGGGGGTCTATCCAGAGCGAAGCTGTTTCCCGTACCATCGGTAAAACATAACCTCATATTAAACTTGCATGAGTATCCTATACCCAAATATATGAGAACTATGTCGTTGTGCCCTCACAATGTGCATAAGTGTAATACTAGTCTTTTACGCATTTATCGATGTCTAATCCAGGAACAAATCATAGGGACCTCCTATCATTTATACATCTAGGTGATCTTATCACAAATGATAAGAGTGCAATCTCCTTTGTCGCATAGTTAATTTGTACAACAACACAATGATCTGTACAAATAGTGACGCTATGGGTCATAATTGTCCAACAATCTCCCACTTGGCCTATAGCTAGTCACTCGAGTGTCTGACACCCGAACTATGTACGGTTGGCTCAAATTTGCTGAGAAATGCTTTCGTCAGCGGATTTGCATGATTATCATCTAATGCGATTTATTCGATCATCACATCGCCACGATGTATGATCCGAACGAATCAGATGAATATCAAAGTATATATCTGGATCGTTGATCAGACCATTAATTCTTTAGCCTGTGCTCAAGCCTAGCTCAGCTGCTAACAGAATTATATCTAATCTAATTAGATTTTGTATCGACCCATAAGGCTTCTATTGCCGCCTCAGTTGTAGCAATAACCCGCATTTGTTGTTTATTCGGTAACAGTATTTTGCTTGGAAGATTTCCAGCTCACTGTTCCGTTATTCAAACTTTGTAGTACCGTTTGTGACTTATAATCGTTTTATCGGTTAGGAAACTTACAGTAGTGATCCCAGTCACTTCAAGTTCTCATTCTCCATAAACTAAGACAACATCCTTAGTTCTCTAAGATACTAACGGATGTTCTTAACATCAATCCAGTGACTATCACTTGGATTGGTTTGTTTGTGACTTCATATGCTCAAAGCGTATGAGACATCAAGTAGCGTACATTTTTCAATGTACGATTTCTCGGAGAGTTTTCTCGAAAGCCAAGCTTTCACAGATAGTTATTATGGGAATATCATTTCCAAGAAATGACATATATCATCATTATTTATAGGACAGCCACTGTCAGTGCTCTCCCACTAACCCTTTTATATACACAAGAATCTTTTCGTTTTGAATTAAATCATACACCATTATGATTACATCAAAATGAAAATTCCAAGAACCTATGCTTGCTTCAATCCAAACATGGATCGAATAACCCGCAAACCTTGTTTGCTAGTTTGGTATGACAAAACCGCCAGGATGTTGTAAACATCCTCCAAAAGGTTTCCTTTTCAGGAAAGCAATTTTCCCGTTCAGCTGACATATTTCATAAATGAAACATGCAACGTTAGCAAGCATTATCCAAATGGATTTACCGTGGCAACAGGTAAAAGGTTGAATCGTAGTCAACACAATGTTGATAACGATAACTACCTCAATAAGATAAACATCTTTAGGAGGTGAGATCAAAAACCCATACCCCAGGTTGTTTTCTGACTCTCTCCGACCTACGCGGTTCTTGTGTATTCGAAGATTAATGGTAATAGTTTCATCCTTGATGAACTATTTTGTGTTCCATTAGGATTCGATGCCTGGAATAGTATTGCTCCGATTTTCATCGAGTTTTACTATCCTCCCACTTACCACTGCATATCGGTATTCCTCTTAGGAAAACCGAATGGTGAGCAACAATCTAATTGTTCTCTTGTGAGATGTATAAGTACAATACTTATGGTATCCCTAGGATAACCTACATTTGACACTTATCCAATTTGGGTTTTAGTTTGGTATCATCCAAACATATGCCTAGCATACCCAAATTCTCAGGAATGGGAAACCCGGTTTCTTTCCTGTTCATATCTAATATGAAATCTGTCAAACAGATTTTAATGGAACCTTATTCTAAATAAGTTATGCATTGTTTATGCTTATCCGTTGAAGGAAATAGTAGCTCAGAGCGACTCATGATTAACCTTATCATGTCTAACAAAATTCGGTTACTCAGTTCGGACATACCGTCAATTGACGTGTTCCGGGAGGAGTCCTCATAGAAAGAATACTATACTCTTTCAAGTATATAAGAAACTTATTGCTTAAGTATTTTCCATTACGGTCTTACCGTGACAGTATAATACTTTAACCGATCTGTTTGTCTATTTCGTGTCGAAACTTTAAAAGTTTCCGATTTGTGTTCTTCAAAAGAAACACATAACCGTAACGCGATGCCACATCCGTATAGGTTACGAAATATTCATATCCACTTCTAGCCTAGCTAGACATGGGCCCACTTGCTTCACTATGAACTAGGGCTAACAGATTGGTGGCATTTACACTTTTACCAAGTAAATAGTGTTTTAGGCACTTTGCCCAATAAACTAGATTCGTAGACTTTATTTGAATAGAATCAAATTAGTCCGAGTACCCACTCTTCAAAAGTGTGTATATACAAGTCTTGTTTGATTGTGTCCCAGACAACAATGCCACAATTAAGTTTCATCTGATCAAATCAGTTTGAGCTATTTGTTTGTCATATTATATTTCTGAGATTTATTTATATTCAAAATATAAATTCCGTTATTCACATATAATGTGTTTATCTCAATATCATCTTTATATAATAAAACACTTTAGTGTTCTAGAATATAAAGGTTCACCCGCAGCGGGTTAAACACTGATATAGAGATAATGTTTCTGGTCAAACTAGTTACATTATAACAGTTTCCCAATTTAGGTACACACCCGAAGGTAGTTCCTAAACTTAGGTATCTACGGTTAAAACAGCAATTTTCATCCCGTTTCCAGTTCGCAGATAAATCTCTATTGAAGTCAGTATCCTGTTCAAAAACAGATTCTGAACATCAATACATATATATTTTATGTACCACACTAAGTATTTAAAATCCAATTTTAATACTAGTCATGAACATATTTATGACAATCATATTTGAAGTCAAAGCCTTGCTCGTTCTTCAATTCCTTCATGTCTGCTTTGTCTAAATGGCAGTCACGCTTCCGCGATCCCGTTTGCCACAATTAAACAGAGATTTTGGGATATGTCTTTTATCTTCCCAGAAGATTATAATGATTTTGTCTTTTGCCCTTTTCATATTCCAGAAGCCTTTGGCCAAGCCTTGGCCTTCTAGAATATCGAAGTAAGGTGCGCCTTGCGCTACTTGCCTAATTGCAAACTTTGACTTTGTCTCCTTCAGAATAGTCATTAACTCTCCAAGAGTTATTATTGCAATTTTAGTACTTCTAAAACCTAAGTATAGATTTATGAAGATCCTTCAATTTCTTTATCATACTTTAAGGATCTAATCCTTAGTTCTGATTCAGAAATTAAGGAGTCTACTACGACAAGCTTAATAGATTAATCACTTAAGTTATCATCACATGATCTTCCAAAGATTATGCTCTACTGTTTGCTTAACTCCGGGCTTTAGGCCTAATATGTTATTTTATCAAATAAAGTAACTTATTATTTTCCAGGACCATCCTGAAATTATATTCCCAATTTGAAAATTAAATTATTTAAATACATTTTCCCTAGGATTATGTTTTAAATGTCAATCTTTCAATTTTAATCTTGATTTTAATAGTCCAACTATTTAATCAACGATTTAGGTACTATTTATTATAATGATTACAATAGTCCAACTATTTAATCAACTATAATTTAATAGATTAAAATCAATTATATTGATTACTATAATCCAATTATAAAATCAACTATAAATGAATAGTTTGAATATAGTCCAACTATTTATTAAAACAACAATTTAAATATTAGTCCAACTAACATTTAATTTATTTGACGAATTGATATTTGTTGAGCACGTATGGTGAGTAATTGAACGAGTATTGCAAATTCAATTCTTGCCTCCCACTATTTTTCGGTGAGCCTCTAACCTTCTGTCGAGTACTCGGGAAACCGTGTTTCCTAGTGGTCTAGGTTCCCGTTAAATATCACACAATCTTGACTTTGGCCAACAAATTGTATGATAATTAACTAGGTAGATCTCTAAGATCGATTGGATCCAATCCAATTCCTAGATCCGGTAGGGGGACATCCAAGTCCGAAACATATATCTTATATATGCCAATAAATCCAATGTATTACCTAACCTTTTTCCTTGAATCAACTAAGCCTTGGCTTTGGCACAACAAACTTAGTGACCCCAGTTAAGCGCGACCCATTGACCATGGAAAGCTTCGTAATCAATGTCGTTGGACAAGAAGTGGTCTTGACTTTGGCCAACAAACCACAACTTGGACAAGACACCAATATGGAACAAAGCCTTCATGATTCAAACACATCCTCGACAGACAAAGGCCTTGAC
>SKCR01036023.1:0-40422 GCA_019454045.1 Zanthoxylum bungeanum
CCGCTTTGAATTTGAAACAATCAACTGATATCAAGATACTGATGTGTTATCGGTTAAGGTTGGGTAATCAGTCGGGAGGGGTTAAGATTTGTTAATCTCGGTTTAATTTTGAATCTTGCATAAAAATTGTCTTAACAAAATTCCTTACTGGATTTGTTTTGAGATTAAAAAAAAAGATATTTTTCAATACCTATTTGATTTTTTATTGAAATGAAAATCATTTTGATTTTTCCCTCCTGAAATTTTTTAGTTGGAATGAGAAAAGTATTTCAATCTTGTATTGTAGAATAAGAAATCCCTATCATTCCCATTAATATTCAGATTAATAATATAAGAAATAGATGACAGGAATGACACATTTATTAAATGAATTTAATTATTGTTTAAAATTCTTAACTCATTAGTAAACAGGGCCTCTTTAAATTTAACAAACATGCTAACTAAATCCCACTCCATTAATTATTTTATCAAGTAAAAAAAGTTGGTTAATCACCACAATTTGTTGACGATATATTCAATAAATCTCCTGAATTGAATATGCAGTGAGGGTTAATAAATAAATAATTGATAGGGTGTTTTGTGAAATAAGTTTTATTTTTTTTTCAAAGGAAGAGAGAGATTAAAAAAGAGGAAAAATAGTGGATGTGCTGTCAAAATTGATAGAATTGGTGTAGTGGTGATTGGATATGGATTATAAAAGATATCCATAGGGTAGGGGAATTGATTCATTCATCTTTAATGTATTGGGTTTCCCCGAGCCTCGGGTTCTCATTCATATATGGAGTTTACCCTATTTTAAATGGTTGTGAATATCCGTATCCGTTATATCCAATCAAAAATATAGATCCACCTCTAACGTGCGGAATCACACAGCCTCCTCCATCTCCATCCATTCTTAATGATGGACTCTTGAGCCATTTTATTTTTAACAATCAAATATAGTTTGATGTGAGAGTGAACTATGAAGTATGTTTTAACTAAATGGAGTAATGTCGGTTAGTCTTGTTTTAGGCGAAATGTTTATTTATGAGGTGTAATTCAATTGAGATTTTAGAAGATTATTTATGGATAAATAAGTCTATTAGATTTTAAAAACTAAAGACTGTTAGGAATGTAATGACTTGCAAGATTTTATTACAATTTTTTTTATCATGATTTTTTTACTTATTAGATTTTAAAAATTTAAATCATAAGAATTTATAAGATTTGAAAGGATCATATAGAGATTTTATATATATATATATATAATACTAATAAACAACTTTTAATCGGATTATGAATAATATCTATATAGTTCATAACACATTTTTTTTTCCTGAGCCATTCATGTCCGTCCAAGTCACCTTCAACTAAATTATCAATGCTAAATTTACCATCATGGTTAGGTGAGGATGCCTCAACCCTTACAGCTATATTTATTTTTGAACGAGTATGAATCAAAGTGTAACTTTTATAGAACCAGGATTATATGAAATGAAACCAATAGTTATTCATTTATTTAACACAAGCTGCTGTTTTTTTTTTCTTTTTTCTTTTTTTCTTTTTTTGAAAATTACAATAATAATAGTTCAAGCAAATTATAACCCAAATAGTTCGACCAAAGTAACAAAATAGTTTAACCAAATTACAATAACAATAGTTCAACTAAAGTAGAAGCAAATAGCACAAACAAAAAAATAGTTTAACAAAACCCAACATGATCAAAATACTAATAAATCATCCTAACTCATTGGTTGGTGTAAGATAATTATCGTATACTAATATATACGAGCCTCCAAAACAATAATTGTGTTGGTGTAGGATTTTCAAGCTCATGTTAATGCTTTTTACGTAGGTCTACAACAAAAAACCCAACAGAAATCGACATTCATTAATCTAACAATTAGGGTTCAACAAATTGCAATCTTGAAAAGAGAAACTATTGGGGTCAAATCAATGAGGCGCAGCAGAAGAAGCGTTGTTCGGTCGGGGCGAAAACATAGTTTAAAATTTTTAAACTTACGAATAAATTATTTAATATCCAATATTAATAATTCATTCATATTTCACCTAAACATATTTATTCGATATCATATAACGACATAAATAATATAGAAACACCACAAAACTTTTGCGAAAACGTTTTCCGTAAAATAGCATAAAACGCGTTTCCGGCCGAACCGACCTACCAATACTTATGGGACTGCCCAGGTCAGCCCCAAAAATATTTGGACAGTACTTCGGCTGCCCGAACAGTACCCAATTCACTGTTTGGGTAGTCGTTACCCGGTAACGTCGTTTTTCGCCGTTTTCGCGTATTTTCACTCCGAAATAATTTTCAGTAAATATTTTTTCTTGGGAAATTAAAATAAACCAATTTATTCTAATTACTCGATAAATAAAAAATAATTTTTATCTGAAAAATCAGATTTATCATTAATTACCGTGAGACCCCTAAACTTTGCAAATTTTACATTTTAGTCCTAAAATTGTCAATATAATTTTAGATGATTCCGAATCATTTCTAAAATGATTCTTAACATGTTCAAAACATGAAAAAAGATCAAACTTTTTCAAATTGCCGAGAGGGTCCCAACTTTTCATTAATTATGATTTAGCCTCAAATGTTCAAAACAAGTCAAGATCAAATCCAATTAATCCCAAATTTGATATAAATCATATATACATTAGAATATGAAACATATATGAAAATCCCCAAAATTGGATTAGGTTAAGAACCCTCATCTCTCAAATTACTCAAATTGTTCAATTTACACTAAATTGATAAAATTCAACACTTTAATCAATCCAATACCACACCAATCAAGTCAAGTCTCACCATCATGAAACAACTCAAGAATAATTATAGGTTATTTATGAATGGCTAAGAAACTCTAGAATGACAACTTTGATTACTAACTAATCAAATAAGCTTAATTACTCCTAATAAGCTTATTATTTAATCATACATGCTAATCACATCCAACAAGCTTCAAACATATATAATTACAAACCCAAAGAGTAGAGACATCAACTTAGCAACACAAATTGAAGGTAAGATTAATTGAAAAAAATTTCATGTA
Source organism: Zanthoxylum bungeanum (assembly GCA_019454045.1). Taxonomy (NCBI): domain Eukaryota; kingdom Viridiplantae; phylum Streptophyta; class Magnoliopsida; order Sapindales; family Rutaceae; genus Zanthoxylum; species Zanthoxylum bungeanum. The sequence continues at coordinate 3,063 of SKCR01036023.1, forward strand.
GAAGAAAGTGTGAAAAACTTACAAAATCTCCAAGTTTTTCTTTCTTTCTTGAACTTTACTCTCAACTCATTTTGTAAAATATTATGAAACTTGTCTAAGTGTTGAAACAAAACAATTTTTGTTAAAACAATTACACAATGGCCGAATTTTTACAACAAAAAAATAATAACAATGACTTTATTTTTGTTCAAAATTCATTGGACCAAGTTTACAAGATTAAAAGATAACATCTTATCGCTAATAAAGTGTAGTAACAAATGGACCAATGGTTTCATGCCATTAAAAAGGAAAAACAATACCAAAAATATTTATTTTGTTAATTAGTTTTATTATTTAACAATTAAATAATTAAATAATTAAATATAAATATCTTAAATATATGTATTATATTTACATTAAATATCATAAATACATATATTAATGATATATGTCAAATATCACAAATTGATATTTTATTAATGTGTATTTAATAAAATCAAGTATTAAATACAAATACACATTAATTCGGAAATGATTGTTAGGTCTCGATTGCATGTATTTTTCGTTTAACCATTAATGAGTTATAAATAATCAATATTATTCATAACAGTTGTCCTAGTGCTCTACGAGTATATTTCATTAATGAGATTCTCTAGATTCAGGCATATCCATCACGAAATCCAATTTTGTGTCCATAATTCACCCCACCAGTAAATTTTGACGACCACGGATAAACTCGTCGAAGCATACAGGTCGAGGTCATTGCATACGTATAATCTATCCGTCACAGGTATCCGGATTATCCTAGAGATATAGATATAAACATCAAATCTCTATAGGAATAATCTTATCGACATATCTATTAGAAATCTCTAAATAACATTCAGAACTCACTTCTGAAGTATACTATGGCCATAGATTTAACAGATTGCTAATCACATATGGACTACCTATGCTCTGTACACAGAAGTGACAGATCTTTTCTTAATACTCATAAGATATCATGAGAATGAGTCCACACCCAACGAACAGGCGGAGGTCTGATCTAAATAGATCGGTGACGTGACTGCCATCTAAGTGTGGAGGATAACTCATATATCTACAGTGGTATCTCAAGTCAAAGAATCATTATGCTACTCAACCCGAGAAGATTCTCATTGACGTTGGTGTACCATCTATTAGGAAATCTTCGGTGAGTCGTTCAATGTTTATCAAATAAATAATTACATGTCTATACGAGTCTCCCAAGACTCATGGTTCATTGGGATAAACCATCGGACCAAGTCCGATATACGACATGTACCGGTCTCAGTGGATTTTACTAACCAACCTGTGTCAGTAAATCTTGACCATGAACTTAATTTAAGGATATACAACTTATAGTGACACTTCCCAATGTCAATTACAAACTATGTTGTAATTGCGCACTACGTTGTAAATCATGGGGTCTTTGTCTAATATATATACATACCACTAAACCAGATTTAGTTTCAATCTAATCAATCTAATCGAAATTAGATCGAATACATATATAAAAGACAAGAAGTGCTACCATTTAAATTAGTAATATTATGGAAAAATGTATTGCTCGTATTCATGAATCGGACATAAATACGATCCGGATTGGCGCTCAGAGCACCAACCCTAACAGAAACTACACTACGCATGCTAAAAATAAGAAGAAATTACTAATAAGCAAGTACATTATTCACAAAGAACTAACATGTTTGTTAATCTTTTATTCTCTAACAGCCAAAAAAATCTCATGTCAAAAGTCTGATGTGTTAGAGTAAGATTTTTTATAAAGTTTGATATTTATACTTTCCACTAAAAAGTCTCACACAATGACACATATAAAAAAAATCCTTCAAAATAAGTAAGTTTTTCAATACCATAAAACTTTTATTACTCGTTTAAAGTCTTGATTGAATATCATCACTAGATTTGGAAACCCTCTTTAAAAAATCCTAATAGTCTTAATGAATACCACAAGACTTTTTAGATTATTTAAAAATCTTAATTGAATACCACAAGACTTATTTAACCCAAAATATCTTTTAGAATCCCAATTGAATACAACCCTCTTAGTCTATATGCTTTGAAACATATATTAAGATATTCTTGTCATTAGCTCTGTTATAATCAAAAAATTATTTTGTTTGAGATTTTATAGTAATATCATTTGAGAGTTGACTAATAGAAGATATAATGTGTCTTATTTTTACGGTAAAAGTTTCAAAAAAATAATTTTTAACAATAACATAACTAATTACGGGATGTCTTGGGTTTTTTTTTTTTAAAAGAAAATAAGAACTAAATAAATATTTAATCCAAAAAAAGGGACTAAACCGAAATTTATTGTAAGTTGAACTTAAAATTTTGGTCCCCGCGGATGACAAAACTTCCCAGCCGTGATTGAAAATGTTCAATTAGTTGCTAATTCGACCAATTGGGCTGTTCCGAAAAAACCAACAAACATCATAAATAATATTAATTAATATGAAAACAATTCAAATTACCCAAATTACATGACAGTGACAAATATTTTCTCAAAGAAACATTTATCAAGTTGTGACCATAACAAGAACAAGGCCAAATATAATTACAGTGAACAAATAAAGACAGTGACAACTAATTAAAAGGAAAAATAAAAAAGAAACTAGCGGTCCAGAAACTGGCTTCAGCTTTCTTGTACATCTCCTAAAGTTGCTTGTAATGGGAAACATACAGATATGGGTGGCCGGCGGTTCGGTTCGGTTCCGAGCCGGTACCAAACCAAACGGTTCCGGTTCCAATTTGTGTGGAACCGGAACCGAACCAGTTAATTCCGGTTCGGTTCCACGCTAAATGTGGAACCAGAAACTGGTCCGGTTCGGTTCCTGTTCAGTTCTGGTTCCGAATCGGAATCTTGGCCGGGTCTGCATACAGAACCTCTGGTTTTGCTCCTTTTAATATTATTGGCACTTCTTCTTCTTCTACTTCTTGCTCTTTTACATGTTGCTTTGTTCATTCTTCAAATCTTATTTGTGGCGATGAAGAGGAGAAAACCTACAAAAACCTCTTGTTAAAGAGAGAGCACAACAAACCTACAGTTTTTCATTTGTTGATGGATAGCAAACCCATTTCCGAGCTCATCTCACTCTGATTTTTATGCATTGGTTGGACCGGATATAAGATTGATTTCATGTTCGACCAGTCGAACCGTCAGTACAATATGATTTTAAAAACCATGATTTTTAGCTAATAAATAGTATTTAAAATCATATTAAAAAAATTTTAAAAAATATTTGTTGATGGGGATTTCTGCGGCTAAGTCTTTTACACAGCTCGGTAAGGGCAGAAAGGGTAATTCACCTCATCCAGAGGATAAGGGGTCAGAGGAGGTGTATCGCTCCAGTTTATTGGGCATGACCGGCAAGAGAACGTAGCATGACACGGTTTCAGAAACCGATAACCTCAGAGCTATGGCCAATGACCGGCGTAAACACACACGTATAACGCAAGCGCACGTATCGTTCAAGTAGTATAAAAATATCGATCCCACGAGGACTTAATATCTAATCTATTAATTTTATGAGGTCAAATGATTACTACTATCTAACAGGTTGTTTGATTGATTTGAAATGGTGACGATTCTAAATTTAAAAACAAGTAAATAACATTGTTCGAAAGTAGATTTTAAGAAAATTTATTATTAAAACTATCTAGGGTTGTGATTTCTTCCAATATCATTTTAAAGATGAAGTGGTTATCTTAAAGTTGGGTAATATATTGATTTATTAACATGGAACACTAAATTATGTGTAAGCCTCTGTCGATGGTCAGACACAAATACCCAGTTTAACCCAATTGAACCATATGTCTATGTCAACCAAATTATCTGGATTCATTAAGTTTAAGTTCCAATTATGGCTACTCCCGCCCGACAGGTATATTCCTATCCTGTAAGGAAATCTATTAAAGGGTTATCTATCCTCAAGGAAGATCGTGGGCTATTAAGTCTAAGGTCTTAAACCTAAAATCTCTATGTCTAGTTCATTTTAGATTTACCAGTTCAATTTTATTAATGGCCAGTTAATAAAAAGCATTAGGATTAAGACTCAATAAATAAATCTTTATGTTACCCAAACTATAATTTAACCCCTTATAAACCGGTGATATTGGATTTCATCACAGCCCCAGATAACTGGCTTAGTTACGACACATATTTACAGGTAGTAAAAACTTAAATAAAATAAAAAGACAGAAAGTAAAATACTAAAAATTAAATACTGAAAAGTAAATTGCTGAAAAGTAAATTGCTGAAAAGTAAATTGCTGAAAAGTAAATGCTGAAAGTAAATTGCTGAAAAGTAAATAAAGTAAAAGTACAATAAAAGAAAATGCTGAGGTAAAAGGATCCGCTTTTATTACTTCTATTTTAGATATCTCCCTTAATATAATATATTAACTTTGCATGATAATTACCAATCAGCCATATAGGCGGTATCCAGATTAAGTCAAATTTATATTAATTACCAACCGACCAATCAGGTGGTATCCAGTTTAGTCAGGTTAAAACCAATTTAAATAATTACCAACCGACCAATATGGCGGTATCCTCGTTAAGTCAGGTTTTAACTAGTTTATATATTATAATTAAGGGAGATTCATCTAAAGATTAGTCATAAAAAGTTACCTTTTACCCCAAAAAAGAGGAGTTACCTCCTCATTACTGAAAAGTAAAATTGAAAATTAAAGAAAGAAAAGTATTGTGCGTAAAAGTAAATTGCGGAAGTAAAAACTGAAAAGTAAAGAAAAGAAAGTGCGAAAGCGGAAATTAATTACTGAAAGCTATAAATAAACAAACAAGATACAATCTTCTTAGTATTCTTAAGGAATTCCTTAGAAGAAAGTATGAATTTTACAAATGAAATGACTTGGTATTTATAGGCAAAATTTTGCCTCCATCAAATCATCCACCAAATCAATTTTATTATTGCTCCACTAATTGCTCCACCAAATCCATTATTAATTGCTCCACTAATCTCTTGTCATGTTGGTGATGATTTGATAATTTTTATTATTTATTTATTAATTTATTTTTACTTTGAAAATGATTGAAAGTGACTTTAATAATTACACACTACACACTTCTGGATGGTTCATCAATTTCGGGCATGAAATCTTCAGAATTAGAAAATTATTTTGTCTTTAAAAGTTGTAGAGCTTTGAGTCTTCTTTAATCTGGAACTTGAATCAGCTCAATCCGATATCTGAGTAAAAAGTTATGCCCAAAATACGACAGATGCGCAAAAAGGGAATTTCCAAAACTGCACTTCGTCAAAACGCCCTTTCAAGTTTCCAATCTCCAAAATTAAAATATCAAGTCCAATAATTGCCCTTATTTGACCCATATTTCGTCCTAAATGATTTCATTAGTCTGAATATTATTTTATCTGCAAAATAAACTAAAACACATCAAAACGTTCATCAAACCCGAGAAACTAAACAAAATATTAAGTAAAAGGGGCGGTAAATATTGATATATTTTCCGCTCATCAGCCAACCACTTTTGGTCGTAGGCTCTGTTCGGTTCTATTCTGCTCCCATTGAGCATATTGATGAGCTCGGCTATTTCAACTCAATATGGAAATAATTTGAGAAGTTCAACAAGTCACTTGGCCGACCTCCTGAAGACCGACAGAAGATCAGAAGGGCTAGATGTTTCCTTCGACACGTGTCATTTCCCGAAAGCACTTTACAGGCTGTTACCATTATTTTTGCGTGTGGCAGTGGAGAAAGCAGAGTGATGTGACAGGCTGTCAGACAATAGGCTTACTTTCGGTGAAGACAGTCTTGAGGTAGATAGCCCGTCAATCAGTCGGTGACCAAGCGGGAAACGTCATAAAATTAGAGGAACAATGTGTATTTCCAGAGTATATAAAGATATGATAGATTCATTTGTAGGGGTTGGGTCTTTTAGACGTAAAAAACTTGTAAATAAAGAGAAAGAACACCACTTGTAACACTCTTTCAACTACTCGGCCACGTTCAAACCTTGTTCAAAACAGGTCGGTCGAGTCAGTTTTGGCAATAAAATAACCTCCATCATTTTGTGCCCGTGGACGTAGACTGGATTCATTCCGCCGAACCACGTTAAAACTCTTTTGTCAACCTTTACATTTTTTCTTACTTTTTACTAAGTTTGTTTTTTGGGTCTCCTGATAACCAAATAAATTTAAGGTTGATGGAAGGTTATCTCGGGGGAGTTATCCCGAAACTGCCCCTGGGATGAAAATCAGCCGTCAACAGTTGGCGCCGTCTGTGGGGAAAGAACAAGAAGCAACTCGCGTAGTAAAACGATGGTATAAGGTAGAAACCATGGGTTGGTGGATAGTTCAACAGCAGAATGGATGAAGGGGGAAAGAAATGGGAAGAAGCAGATCAGAACGAGAGGAAGAATGGGTTCGCATGAAAAATGTATAACAGCAGCAGAAGCATTTTCTTTTTTGAGTTGTGGAATGGAATGTAAAAGTGTTAGCCAACGGCCACCCACCCAGGTTGAGTTGTGGAATGGAATGTAATGTTGCGAATGAGTGACGTCTGTTGGCAGCGGCTGAACAAGTTCCTCTGTGGGAAGGTGTTGCACCTGCTTAGCTTACCAATCTTCGGTTTCGCAGGTTACCTGTACTGAAGAATCGGTCGGGGAACTAGTCAGCCAAGGGCAATGGGACGTCCATCTGGCCAGTCCTCAATTAGTGTAGTGGTCTTCCCCGAATGAGAAGAAAAGAGAAAAAGCCCGCCGGGAAAAACCACAAGAAGCACAGACTGAAGACCTCGGCTGGGCTTCCAGGTTTTCTCGGGATAAGCAAGATCCTGGGAAAATGCATGGTTAAATGATGCCTATGGAAAGCTCGGTGCGGGGGGACCTTGTCGACATGTTCTGGAAGTAAGATCAGACTAGACGGATCTGAAGAAGCCGAGACTCGAGAACCAGCCTAAGTGTGAAGTTTACAACTACGGCATACGCATCAGGGGTTCTAGGAGTCAAGCTCAGACTAGAAGACGTGGTTAGACTGCGAAGAAAGAACCAGAAGGAAGCATTGTAAAAGCCTCTCTTAAAATGTCCCGCAAAGAGTTGTAAGAAGGGCAGCATGTCCTTTGAATATGAATAAAACTATTATTTTCTTTAAGAAACTTGTCTATCTTACTAGTTTGTTAAATGAATGCGAAAGTTGTTTTCAATATTCTTGGGATGTGCTCGATGCGAATGAGTGATCGGTAACTGGGAAGGGCACCAAGCCCGTGGCACGCCAATCCCGGGTGTCATTATCAAACCCCCAAGTGGAAGTGTTCCGACCTGGTTCCTTTCACCTTTAAGGATCCAAAACGCGCCAGGGGATGGAGTATATGTGGGAAACGCGCGAACCCTTCGTGGCACACCATTTCCGGGTGTCATTATCAAACCCCCCCCCCGCGACCGGACGTTACTACCCCCCATAGCTCGCATTTTTTAGGGATAGCTCGGGTAAACTGGACTTATGGACTTTTCTCCCCCTACGAGTAGGTTAGTGAGTCCCGTTGAGTACATCAGACCACTTAGCTTGGGTTTGGCCGAATGGCGCCTTTGATTACATGAGTCTCGGGTAAACCAGACCTAGGGACGTTTCTCCTCCAACGAGTCGGCTGGTGAGTCCCGTTGGGTACCATCAGACCACCTGGCTTGGGTTTGGCCGAATGACGCCCTTGATTATAGGAGTCTCGGGTAAACCGGACCTAGGGACGTTTCTACCCCTACGAGTCGGCTGGTGAGTCCCGTTAAATACCATCAGACCACATGGCTTGGGTTTGGCCGAATGGCGCCCTTGATTACAGGAGTCTCGGGTAAACCGGACCTAGGGACGTTTCTCCTTCTACGAGTCGGCTTGTGAGTCCCGTTGAGTACCATCAGACCACATGGCTTGGGTTTGGCCGAATGGCGCCCTTGATTACAGGAGTCACGAGTAAATCGGACATAGGGAGATTCATGCCCCTACGAGTTGGCTGGTTAGTCCCGTTGGGAACCACCTAGGGAGGGCACACATGGGGTGTCCATGCCCCCCGTGGGGATTTGTCTGACCGCCTGGATCGGCGTATCCATAGCCTGGTTATCTGGGACACTGAATTGTAAGGTTCATAATTGTGTTTTGGAGGCCTCGGGCAGGACGCTGCCTCGGGGCATCCGAATTGCTATTTTTGCTTATGATTTTTGCATGGGGTATGTGCCAAGTCACCTCACTTTTATATTATTATTAACTTTACTTTGTTCCGATTTTTTGATTTTCGTTGGTCTGGCAAGGGGACGCCCACGCCAGGACCCGCAGAGCCTCAGAGGTTGAAAATATTCCCTCGTGTAAGTCTCAAACGTTCCACCAGCTCGGGGCCGGATTCATTCCGTAGAGATTGTATTATGTTCCACCAATTCGGGGCTGGATTCGTTCCGCCGATGCAAATGTTCTACTAGCTCGGGATTGAATTCGTTCCGCCGTGTCTGTTAAGTTTCACCCGCTCGGGGTTGGATTCGTTCCGCCGATGCAAATGTTCCACTATCTCGGGTCCGGATTCATTCCGCCGTGTCTGTTAAGTTTCACCCGCTCGGGGCTGAATTCGTTCCGTCGATGTTCTGCTCCATCAGCTCGAGGTTGGGGTGAATCCCACATAGTCTATTTCATTGGCTCGTGGACATAACATTCCCCCAGAGCCAAGTGTTCTTCCTAGCTCGGGGTTGGGGTGAATCCCACCGAGTCTATTTCATTGGCCTGGGGACGTAACATTCCCCCAGAGCCAATTGGTCTTCCTAGCTCGGGGTTGGGGTGAATCCCACCGAGTCTATTTCTTTAGCCTGGGGACGTAACATTCCCTCAGAGCCAAGTGTTCTTCCTAGCTCGGGTTTGGGGTGAATCCCACCGAGTCTATTTTATTGGCTTGGGGACGTAACATTCCCCCAGAGCCCAGTGTTCTTCAAAGCTCGGGGTTGGGGTGAATCTCACACGAGTCTATTGTTGGGGTTTTAAGGGGGAATATCGGTAACGCAAGCGGAATAATGGAAAATCAAATTTTTCCGATTTCAAAATTTTTTCTTGGATCAATTAAATAAACTTATTTATTTAATTATCCAATTATCAAATTCTGAAAAATACACAAGAGATCAAATTTCTTGGTAATTACCGAATTGCCCCAAAACTTTGTAAATTAATTATTTTAGCCCAAAAAATCAAATATTTTTGGATGATTCTAAATCATTTCTAAAATGTTTTTCAACACATCTAATGCATCAAAATCAGATTTAATACAAATCCCCCAATTTTTTTTTTCTAATTGTCGTGACAACCCCCAAATTTTCAAATAATTGCATTTTGGTCCCTTTTGTTCAAAACATGCCAAGATCAAATCCAATCAATCCAAAACTTTACATGCATCATATTCATACCATAATACATCACATATATGAAAAGCCCCAAATTTGGAGTGGGTTATGAACCCTAATTTTTCAATTTCATCAAATTGTCCAATTTCACCAAATTTACAAAATCGAACACTTTAATCCATTCAATACTTCATACTTCACCAATCTAGCCTCACCACTTTGAAACAACACTAGAAAAATTCTAGGTCACCAAGGAGTGGCTTACTAACTCTAGAATGACAACTTTGATTTTCAAAGAATCAAAAGAAGTGTTGATGGTGTTTTTAGGCACTATGGTATTTAAGACAGCACGACAGGGGCAAAAGGGTAATTTTCTCCTTGGTCAAGATCATTAATACCGACCCGACCACATGAGTGAGTGGCCGAGAACTTTATGATCCGATAATCGACCACTTTGTTTCGGATGACCGAGCACTATCAGATCGGTATAAATATTCTCAGCACAAAGGACCATCATGACCGACCTCATGAAGACCGGGAATATGGCGGGAAATGCTCCAGAAGATAAGTTATCCTACTTTCATGGGGAAAAACTGATGAGTCAGTGTCCAAATAGGATAAAAGAAGTGAAGGTAGTTTTAATTAGGAATCCTTATGGGAAAGGGAATAATTTTGACTAGGAATCCTTATGGGAAAAAGAAATTGTTTCAACTAGGAAATTCTTATACAAATAGGAATATGATTTCTGTACTATTATAAATAGGAGGGCAGAGTATGTGTAAAAGGCATCAAAAAATCAGGGATCTGAATCTTCAAGCTCTGACTTGTAGAAAACAAAAAGAAACTAAAAAGTGGTTTAAGTAATAAAAGTATCATCCCGTTTGTGTCCGTGGACGTAGGTCGGATCCAAATCCACCGAACCACGTTAAATCTCTTTGTTGATTGGTGTGTTTATCTGTTTTTTGCTAAATTTGCTTTTGGTCCCCCATAACCAAACAAATTCACTATTGAAGGAGGATTTCCTCGGAGGTGATATTGCAATATTGCCCTGAGACCAAAATCAGCCGTCAACAGTTGGCGCCGTCTGTGGGGACCTAACAAAAAGCAACTCGCTTGGTAAGACAAAGAGGACAGTCACCCGATCCCTCCTATGGTAGCCTCCACAACTCCCGAAGAGAAGGCAGGGAATATAGCGGGGATGTGCGAGAAATCTCAAACCATGAGGAACACCGCACTCGGGGCATAAGACACACAGAAAGGCACAGAAGAGGACGTGGCAGCACGACCAGTGAGATAAAATCTTGGTTAAAAAAGGAAATGACCAAGTGGGGGGTAGACCTCAAGGCTGACACAAGTAATGCCCGGGACGGTGAGGATGAATCTCCCCTCGCCGAAAAAATAAGATCAGCAAAATTCCCGAAAAGGTTCAACATGCCGACCATGGCACCCTACAAAGGCCACTCCGACCCGAAATCACACATCGAAAGCTTTGTATTGTTAATGGAAGTCCAGCGAGTAGTGGGAGATGCCATCTGCAAAGTGTTCCCCCTAACTTTAGGAGGACCTGCCATCCTACGGTACAGAAGCCTCGCCCCGGGAAGCATCGGAGGCTTCACACAACTCAAGAAATCATTCATTCGACACTTTAAAGGGGCCAGCGTCCCCAAGAAAACAATTGGAGAATTAAGGCTCATGAAACAAGGAGATGACGAGCCTCTAAAAATCTTTATTGAAAGATACCACAATATGGTGCTCGAAGTCGGAGGGTATGAATCCCCCGAGGCCTTGGAAAGCCTAAAGGGAGCCTTGAAAGTTGGGAGGCTATGGACCCACCTAAGGATCCAAGACACCCAGGACTACGCAACCGCCCTAGAAGTAGCCCGGAAGTTCGTTCTGTTAGAAAACGAGGAGAAAATATCCTGAAAATGGAACACCATCAGAGAAAGAACCACGAGAGAGGGTGCTCCCCGTCGCGTGGAGAGAGAGTCCAGAAGGCCACCCCTAAAGCACAAAGAGTTCAAACCACTGCACCGAGACAACCAAGAGAGAAGGGCGCCGACCCAAGTAAACCATGTGGTCGAGGAAAATGCCTACATCCCCCTAAAGAAACCACTGAGGCAAATTGCCATGGAAATTAAGGGGAAAGGCCTCTTGGTAGAACCCGACCAAAGGAGATTCCCTTGGACAAGAGGAACCAAAAGGCTTACTGCATACATCACAACTCCAGAGGACACACAACTGACGGATGTAATGATCTGCGGGAACAGATGGAAGACCTGGCACGAAACGGATACCTAAACAAATACATCGACCACGAAGTTATGACGGCCAGACAAAGAGCACGTGGCCGCCAAATAAATATCATTGCAGGAGGGAGAACACTAGCCGGAAACTCTAACCGGTCAAGGAAAGACTACAGCAGAAACCGAGGACCGGACGTCCTAGAAACAGAGCAGGTCACAGGGCTCCAGGGAAGCCGGTCAGTACCGATAATGTTTACTGATGAGGACACCCGAGGGGTAAGTTTTCCTAATGACGATGCATTAATAATCAAGGCGGTAATTAGCGGTTCAGAAGTAGACAGAATCCTAGTGGACCCCGGAAGCGCGGTTGACATAATTTCAAAAGAGGCACTGGACAACCTAGGGATAGAATATGCAGCCCTAACCGACGACAGCACTCCCCTATATGGTTTTGGAGGATCCACCGTGGTACCACTAGGGAGGATACAGTTGGCAATAATAGTCGGGACATATCCCCGGACCCGGACAATCATGACAGACTTCACTGTAGTAGATTGCATGAGCAGCTACCGAGCCATAGTCGGACGACCTATCATGATTAAAACAAAAGCCGCAATGTCCTGCTACCACCTAAAATTGAAATTCCCCACCCGGGAGGGGATCGGAATTGTATGCGGAAGCCAGAGAGCAGCTCGCAACTGCTTCGCAACTCTCTCACGAGAGACTCTCTGCATCAAAGAAGACACCCAAAAACGACAAAGAAGTCTGGATGAGGAAGAAAAAAACAGAAACCCTGGGCCTCGGCCAAACAAGAACACCCGACTCGCCGCAGCTGAGGAGACAAAAGAAGTAGGACTTTACGGGCCAGGGAAAAGCATAAAGATAGGGGGAGGCCTAAGCAAATCTCTACAACAAGATCTGCTAGAATGCCTGAAAGAATACCCGGACGTCTTTGCCTGGGGATATGATGACATGCCTGGAATCGATCCAAGATTCATCAATCACCGCCTAGCAGTAGACCCATCACGCAAGCCGGTCAGGCAAAAGAGAAGGAAATTCAATCAAGAAATGAGTAAAGTAATAGTAGCCGAGGTCGAGAAGTTACTGAAGGCAGGCCTTATCAGGGAGGCAAGGTACCCAGATTGGGTATCAAACGTAGTGCTAGTCAGAAAAAACAATGGTAAGTGGCGAATGTGTGTCGATTTCACCGACCTAAACAAGGCATGCCCAAAAGACAGCTTCCCCCTTCCGAACATAGACCAGCTAGTGGACACCACAGCTTGTCAGGGATTACTGAGCTTTATGGACGCCTTCTCCGGATACAACCAAATCAAAATGTGCCCTGCAGATGAAGAAAAGACCACTTTCGTTACCGATCAAGGACTTTACTGCTACAGGGTGATGCCCTTCGGGCTAAAGAATGTTGGGGAGACCTTCCAGAGGTTGGTAAACAAAGTTTTTAAACCACTCATTGGGACGACAATGCTAGTTTACGTCGACGACATGATAACAATGTCAAAAGAACCAAGCTATCACATGGCCGACCTGAAAAAGACCTTCGAGCTATTAAGGAGATACAACCTGAAACTCAATCCAGAGAAATGTACCTTCGGGGTAGCCTCCAGAAAGTTTTTAGGTTACATGGTGAGTGCCCGAGGCATCGAAGCAAACCCACAGAAGATCCAGACAATACTAGGCCTAAAATCCCCCATGACAGTAAAAGAAGTACAAAGTTTGATTGGTAGAGTGGCTGCACTCAATCGGTTCATATCGCGAGCAACCGACAAATGCCATCATTTCTTCAAAGTAATCCAAAAAGCAAAACAGGATATCGACTGGACACCCGAGTGCGTGGAAGCCTTCCAGCAACTGAAGCAGTATCTAGTGCTGCCTCCACTCCTGGCAAAACCACTCCCAGGGGAGACATTATACTTATACCTGGCCGTCTCAGAACAAGCAGTAAGTTCGGTACTGATACAAGAAACCGACAAGGTCTAGAAACCGGTTTACTACATCAGCAAAGCTCTTCTGGACGCCGAGACCCGATATCCGGTGCATGAACTGGTCGCCCTTTCATTGGTCACGGCAGCTCGGAAATTACGACCTTACTTCCAGGCCCATCCTGTCAGAGTCTACACCGATCACCCTCTGAAACAAATCCTGCAGCGGCCAGAAGTGTCCGGTAGATTAGTAAAATGGTCGGTAGAGCTAAGTGAACACGACATCTCCTACCTCCCAAGAGCAGCAGTGAAAGGACAAGCCTTGGCAGATTTTGTGGCCGAATTTACTGAACCCCAGGTCCTGACGATAGAAGAAAACAAATGGGAGATGTCTGTAGACGGTTCCGCCAGCACACAATTCAATGGCGCGGGAATCATCCTGAAGAACAACAAAGGAGAAGAAATCCCGCTCGCACTAAAATTCGCTTTCATAGCGACCAACAATGAAGCAGAATATGAAGCAATATTGGGCGGTTTAAGACTATGCACGGTACTGGGGATCCTGGATGTGGTAGTAAAAAGCGACTCACAGTTAGCTATTCAACAGCTAAAGGGAGCATTCCAAGCTAAAGAGCCCAGCATGATGGCATATCTGACCGAAGTGCGAAAGTTAACAGAAAAGATGAGGGATGTATTCTTCGAACAAATCTCCCGATAAGACAATTGTGAAGCAGATTCTCTAGCACGACTCGCCTCTTCAACAAAAGCCGAGCACCCCAGAATCATCCCTTTGATTTACATCCGGGAAAAAAGCGTAGGGGAATCTGAAGTAGAGGTTATAGATAAAGAAAGCAAAACATCATGGATGCTACCCATCAGAAAATACCTGGAAACAGGGGAAACTCCAGACGACAAAACAGAGGCCAAGAAGTTAAGGTACAAAAGCACTAGATTTTCCCTAATCAACGGGGTACTTTACCGACGGGGCTACTCAGTCCCCATCTTAAGGTGTCTAGCAGAAGAAGAGGCAAATTATGTGCTCAGGGAGATACATACGGGCATCTGCGGGAGCCACTCCGGGGGTCACTCAATTGCTTTCAAAGCCCTAAGGCAAGGTTTTTACTGGCCGACCATGCACCAGGACGGCATAGAAGTGGCCCGCAAGTGCGAAGGATGTCAGAAAAACGCGAATCTCCACCACCAACCAGCAGAACAGTTGACCACACTGCTCAGTCCCTGGCCGTTCGCCCAGTGGGGACTAGACATCATTGGGCCAATGCCACGAGGGAAAGGACAGGCAAAATACGCCATCGTGGCCATAGACTATTTCACCAAATGGGTGGAAGCGGAACCCTTATCCACCATAACGGAGAAAAAGGCCACTGAATTCCTAAAGAAAAATATCGTCTGCCGATTCGGAATCCCCCGGGCCGTCATCACCGACAATGGGAAGCAGTTTGACAGCAAAGGCTTCAGAAAACACTGCGGGGACCTCCAGATCGCCCTAAGGTTCGCCACGCCAGCCCACCCCAAGTCAAACGGACAGGTCGAGGCTACAAACAAGACCATCAAAGCCAACCTGAAAGCTCGGCTCGGATCCAGCAAAAATCTATGGGTCGATGAATTACCAGAAGTACTATGGGCACACCGGACAACCTATAAAAACTCCACGGGAGAAACTCCGTTTTCCTTAGCATACGGATATGAGGCTGTCATCCCGGCAGAAATCGGGGTAACCTCCCACAGGGTCCAGCACTACAAAAGCAAACAGAATGAAAGACTTATCAGAAACCACCTCGACCTAATCGAAGAGAAGAGAGAAAGATCAGCCATAAAAACAGCAGTATACCAACAAAGGATGACTCGTTTCTACAATAAAAGGATTCGGACGCGCACTTTCATCCCGGGCGACCTAGTGCTAAGAAGGATCACTCTGAATACCCGAAGGCCAGAGGAAGGCTCGCTAGGCGCCAAATGGGAGGGGCCCTAAAAGGTAGTACAAATAGTAAGACCAGTGGTATACATCTTAGAACAGCTGGACGGCACAAGATTGAAAAAGCCATGGAACGCCGATATGTTGAGAAAATACTTCCAGTAAACTTTCATTCCTCCTATCTGCTTACGGCAAACAAATAAGGGACAGGAATTCAAATACAAAGCCTCTCTCAAAATGACCCACAGAGAGTTGTAAGAAGGGTAGTATGTCCCCGAGTATCAATAAAAACTTTTTTTTTACCCGCTCTTTTAAAAATAAAAATTTGCAAAAAAAAACGGGGACATACTCAATACAACAATCCGAACATAAAAAGAAGAAATATGTCCTCTGATGTTCTGAACAGCTCGGGGCTGGATCTTATTCTGCCGGGGTCATCTGGCTCGGGGTCGGGGTACGTCCCACCAAGTCAGCCCTTCGGACTGGGGACGTAACATTCCCCCAGGTCCAAGTTCCCTTTTTTCAGCTCGGGGTCGGGGTACGTCCCACCGAGTCATTATCATTAGTCTGGGGACGGGACATTCCCCTAGAACCATCTCTCTTGGCTCGGGGTCCTCAGGGACATACTCGATGCATAGGATCCGTGAGAAGCATAGCACGGGGATGGATGATACCCCCGTGGCGATTGCTTACTCCAGTGTTACCGAACATAAGGAGGAATATGCCCTTAATATGTCGAACACTCTTTGATCCTCACTTACCCGATGTAATGGATCCATGGGAAAGCATAGCACGGGGAGTGATAAGGCCCCTGTGACGATTGCTAGCTCCAGTGATACCGGACCTAAGGAGGGTTATGCCATTAGCGTCCCGGACACTCTCTGATCCATTCATCATTTGGATCCGTGAGAGGCATAGCACGGGGATGCGTTATGCCCCTGTAGCGTGTGCCTGCTCCAGCGTGGTAAGGATGAGCCCTCATACAATACACAGGCTCCACAGTGACCCAACGTGTAGAGGATATACCCTTACCATTCAAACGCTCAATTGATCCAAATCCTGGTTTGCCGGGACACTGAATTGAAAGATTCAGAATTGTGTTTTGGAGGCCTCGGGCAGGACGCTGTTTTGAGGCATCCGTGCTGTTGTTTACATTTGTAAAAAGTTTTCTTTTGGGACAAGTGCCGAGTCACCCCCACCTTTTTGGTCTTATTTTTCAAAGTTTCAATTTTGTTTTTCACTGGTCTGGCAAGGGGACGCTCTTGCCAGATTCGGTAGGGCTTCACAAGGTTGATTCAATTCCCTTCTGAGCAAGTCCCAAAGATTACCTGGCTCGAGGCTGGATTCGTTCCGCCGAGGCCACTTGGTTAATTGGCTCTGGGCTGGATTCGTTCCGCCGAGGCCACTTGGTTTCTCTCAGCTCGGGGTCGGGTCGTGTCCCACCGAGTCCGTCCTTTTGGTCTGGGGACGTAACATTCCCCCAGGGCCAAGTGTTCATCTCAGCTCGGGGTCGGGTCGTGTCCCACCGAGTCCGTCCTTTTGGTCTGGGGACGTAACAGTCCCCTAGGGCCAAGTGTTCATCTCAGCTCGAGGTCGGGTTACGTCCCACCGAGTCCGTCCTTTTGGTCTGGGGATGTAACATTCCCCCAGGGCCAAGTGTTCATCTCAGCTCGGGGTCGGGTCGTGTCCCACCGAGTCTGTCCTTTTGGTCTGGGGACGTGACATCCCCTCAGGGCCAGGTGTTCTTCTCAGCTCGGGGTCGGGTTATGTCCCACCGAGTCGGTCGTCGTCAGCATAAGGGCAAAACATTTTCTCCACGGGTAGATATCGGGATCCTCGTTGACTGAGCACATGAGGGTGGCAGGAAGAACCAGATTTGCAGGCAATGCATTTTTCTCTGCGATTCCTGGAGTGACCACCGACGGATTCATCGGCACACCATCTTTTTTATTCGCAAACTCGTTGTTACCGAGAACTAGGGGACAGATGTTGATGGTGTTTTTAGGCACTATGGTATTTAAGACAGCACGACATGGGCAAAAGGGTAATTTTCTCATTGGTCAAGATCATTAATACCGACCCGACCACATGAGTGATTGGCCGAGAACTTTATGATCCGATAATCGACCACTTTGGTTCGGATGACCGAGCACTATCAGATCGGTAGAAATATTCTCAGCACAAAGGACCATCATGACCGACCTCATGAAGACCGGGAATATGGCGGGAAATGCTCCAGAAGATAAGTTATCTTACTTTCATGGGGGAAAATTGATGAGTCAGTGTCCAAATAGGATAAAAGAAGTGAAGGTAGTTTTAATTAGGAATCCTTATGGGAAAGGGGAATAATTTTGACTAGGAATCCTTATGGGAAAAAGAAATTGTTTCAACTAGGAAATTCTTGTACAAATAGGAATATGATTTCTGTACTATTATAAATAGGAGGGCAGAGTATGTGTAAAAGGCATCAAAAAATCAGGGATCTGAATCTTCAAGCTCTGACTTGTAGAAAACAAAAAGAAACCAGAAAAGTGGTTTAAGTAATAAAAGTATCATCCCATTTGTGTCCGTGGACGTAGGTCGGATCCAAATCCACCGAACCACGTTAAATCTCTTTGTTGATTGGTGTGTTTATCTGTTTTTTGCTAAATTTGCTTTTGGTCCCCCATAACCAAACAAATTCACTATTGAAGGAGGATTTCCTCAGAGGTGATATTGCAATATTGCCCTGAGACCAAAATCAGCCGTCAACAGTAAGCTTTAAAACAAGTTTAAGCTCACTTACATGCATCAATCTTTCACACAAGTTCTCAACCAAATAAACACAAACTATAATAGAAGAAAGAACATTAAAGCAACACAAAATGATGCCAAGAATGTTAGAGACAATTTCCATGTTGAAAGATTTAAATAAAAACTTACAAAACTCAAAGATTTCCAAGCTTTTTCCTTTAGCCTTCAAGCTTTTCTCTCTACTTCTTTTATGTTTATTTTGTCTCAAATGAACTTGTTAAACCCTAAAAATGAAACAAAATAATATATACTTCACAAAAATAGCCCTTGGCCGAAATTGGAAGTAAAATAAATAAAAATATCTAGATATTTTTACTTTGTTTCATTTAAAGCTTTAATCAACTTGCATTTGCTTTTTATCATTACACTTTAATAATTCCAAACAAGTCAACAATGGAAACTAAAGCATTTCCAAAAATATCACAAACTTACGATATTTATATTTTTAATTAATTTAATTATTTAACAATTAAATAATTATTTAAATACACAATATTTTAAATATATGTATAAATTTACTTTAAATATCCAAATACATATATATTTATGATATATGTCAAATATCACAATTTGACATTAATTAATATGTATTTAGCAAAATCTATCATTAAGTACAAATACACAATAATTAAGAAATGACTATTAGGTCACTTCGCATGTATTTTTCGTTTAACCTTTAAATGACTTATAAATAATCAGTATTATTCATAAATGTTGCCCTAGTGCTCTACGAGTATATTTCATTAGTGAGACTCTATAGATTCAGGTATATCCGTCACAAAATCCAATTCGTGTTCATAATTTACCCACCCGTAAATTATGACGACCACGAATATACTAGCTGAATTATACAGGTCGAGGTCATTGCATACGTATAATCCCTCCGTAACAGGTATCCAGATAATACCAGAGATATAGATGTAAACGTCAAATCTCTATAGGTATTATCCCGTCGACGATTCTATTAGCAATCTATAAATAACATTCGGAACTAATTTCCAAAGTATACTATGGCCATAGATTTAACTGATTGCTAATCACATATGGACTACCTATGCACTGTACATAGATCTGACGGATCCTATCTTGACACACACATGATATCCTGAGGATCGGTCCACACCCAACGAACAGGCGGAAGTCTGATCTAAATAGATCGGTGACGTGACTGCCATCTAAGTGTGAAGGATGTCTCATACATCCACAATGGTATCTCAAGTCGAAGGACCACTATGCTACTCAACCCGAGACGATTCTTATTGAGTTTGGTGTACCATCCATTAAGAATCTTCGGTGAGTCGTTCGGTGTTTATCTACTATAAACACCTACACGTCTATACGAGTCTCCCCGGACTCATTGTTCATTGGGATAAACCATCGGACCAAGTCTCGATATACAACATGTACTGGTCTCAACGGATTTGACTAACCGACCCGTGTTAGTGAATCTTGACCATGAACTATATTTGATAATACACATTTAGCAGTGACACTTCCCAATGTCAATTACAAACTACCTTTGTAACTGTGTACTGCATTATATATTATCGGGCATTTGTCTAATATATACATATCACTAATCCACATTTAGTTTCAATCTAATCGTAATCAGATCGAATACGTATATAAAAACAAGAAGTGTAACCACTAAGAAAGTAATATTATGGAAAAATGGGGATGTTCGTATTCATGTATCAGACATAAATACGGTCTGGATTGGCGCTCTGAGCACCAACCCCAACAATTTCTCACAATTGCTCTAGTGCCAATCCACGGTATCATATACACATCTCAATGTGTATCATATACTCATGGCTCTCAAAAGCTCACCTAGCACTTAAGAGGTAGGCAACAAGAAGTAGGTCTGCTATGACATATTGAGTTTGTCAAACAAACTCCATCGTTCCCATAGCCATCATCATTCATATTTTGTAGAATCTAAATTATACATTAATATGAATTTGATGCTACATCAGTATTGTGCTACAGCTACTGAGTTGTCCAAGTATTTAGGGATCAAATCCAAAATCTATGCGGACAACCGCAAGCACAACACCAATATAAAACTTCTAATTTATAAGGTCACTATGCAACTTCATAAGTCAATACTTCATAATTGCATCTAATTCCACTGAATAGTAGAATCCTTCCTTGTGACATTCCCACTGCATCTTTTGTGACTTTTATCACGTAGACTATCTAACGTCATAATTAGTCTCAAAACTAATATGACCCTAATGGTTGCAGACTGTATTCTCCATGAATTAGAAACTCGTTCTTAATATCTCAAAGATCACAAAGAACGTGTTTCATGATCCATCATATGGTCTATATGATATCAAAATAACTCGTAACAATTACGATTAAATCGATATCTTTAATCGTACATAAGAAATTATTCATTATATCATCATCAAATGATACATAAGATTGATTAGACATTCTAATCAATATTTCTTTCAAAAAGGATTCATCATTTACGAAAGATAAATACTATATACAAGACACACATTAACTGTCAAACCGTTATACTAACTGTCATACATATAGCCTTGTTGTGTCTTTTATTAGATCATATCTAATGCACGATTAATAGGAGTATCTCATAAGTCTCTTAGTTTTATATCTTATATAAAACTTTATATCAAATATAACAGAGACTACTCTCACTGCTTTCACGGAGTAAAGAAGACTTAGGTAAATCTTATACCTTACAAACATCTCATTATTACCATAATAATGATAATGTCGTTAGGATATATAACACTAGAAAGTAATGTGTACGCTCCCACTAACCCTTCAATCACATATGTATTCTCTATAATTTGACAAGATCAGCCATTTGACGATATCAAAAACAGAGAACACAAATTTCCGGAAGACTTATCCGAGTCTACAATAGGCTCTATAAGTTAGCACACTAAATTGCGATCTCAGCATAACACAAACTCTATCTAGGCCATTCCAGAATGAACTCTTCAACAAAGAAATCATAACTGATCTCTTATCTGAATAAGTCATTCAAAAACGCCACTTTGCATTCTTTAGCTAAAATGTACAGTTTAATATCAACATTAACCAATATATCTTTAATTGTTCAATTAGCGTGACTAGAGACAAGTTTTCTCAGAATCTACAATAGATTGCTGAGTATAACTTTTCTCATTGTCATACTATAAAGGTCAAACCTTTAATAAGCTCACACTGCTTTTGCCGTGCAAACAATTAGCATAAATTATGAACTAATTCATAATTAAAGCTTAATCAAGTTCAAAACTTGATCGTAGTAAGCTACGAACAATCTTAGATCTATGGTTCAATGATGAACTTCCGAATCGATATCAAATATCGCTTCCATTATAAGTTATAGGATAATTTTCTTCGGTAAGAAAACAACAGAACCAATAAGTATCAAATACTCGTAAATGATTCTGTTATCCTATTGGACTTGTACGGAAGACGTATAAGGGTTGTTTCATCTCTTATTAATTACGTAGTTCCAATTATAGTTTATCATTCTCATATTTGACTTCAATAAGTTAAGTCTTTTCTACAATAATTAACATCTGATGTTAAACACCAAGTAATAAACGATTTTAACTTAGGATCGATATTTTCTATACACAACTATACGCATCTCATTTCTTTAGCTTTACTATTTGCATTCAACTATTCACAACAATTGCAAATAATTGATTAGCAAATTGTGTCAGACACATTGCCTCTAAAGGTCATTAAAGCTAAGAAACGTCATTACTAGATAAATAATTACCTAATGGGGCTTTCTTAATACCAGTCAAGAATCTCGAGACATGAACTAATTCAAGTCAATTCTTACTGCATAAGAAACTATTCTCTCTAAAGCATTATATCCTAAAAGGGATATCTATCTAGATTATCTATCATGACTTAGAAACTAAGTCATTAACCATCTTGATTTTTGAAGAAAATCGGAACAATAGTTCCCGATGGTTTAGACCAATCTAATAATATCATAGTTTAGTAGTATCTAAACCTATTCTAGAATAACTGCAACCAAGAGTCAAGTCAGATAACATATCAAAATATGTGTGCAGTGAATTAAAAGTTTAATTCTATCTAATATAGATTAGGAAAACAAACAAGGGGCTATTCCATAATAATACACACTGCCTAAGTTAAGGAATTTTTAAACTTAGCAGTGCCTCCCACTATTTTATGTAATATCGTAATCCCCAACGAAAAAACGAGAATTCAATAATTAAATCGAATTCCATAATGGGAAGAGGACCCCATGAATATATTTCGACTCACAGTAGAGGCACGGTCTCGCCTATGTATATTCCCAGGTAGACAACTCATTGTCAATCACTTACTAGTGACTCCTGAGTTTCCGGTCCTGGTCGTTTCTAGTTGTCGCTGCTAAGGCATGCCTACAAGGAGACGTACCAAGATTAAACTCTTCAATGATAAACTCAAGTTACTTGCGTAACCCTGACAGTTAAGGCACGTTCAGGATTCCTCTTTCGCTTGAATTTATCTAGTATCTAATATACATCCGGCATAAAAAAATCTCTATCGGCTACACCCTCACAGCAGAGGCACGGTCTCGGATGTAGTCACGGAAAAATATTTATAAACCGTATTGACAAAGCGAACCAAGAAACAAGTATTCCAAATACCAGTTACTTTAAAACCTTATTAAGCGGGGATATTCCATAAAAGATTCTTTTAATTTATTTAATCAAATTAAATAAATATGCATGCAACAAGTAAAGAAAAGAACAAACATTAGATTTTTAAAGGGCTAATCATATCGGGGTGTCCAGAATCAGACTCGCTCTGATACCATTTTTGTTGGGGTTTTAAGGGGGAATATCGGTAACGCAGCGGAATAGTGGAAAATCAAAATTTTCCGATTTCAAATTTTTTTCTTGGATCAATTAAATAAACTTATTTATTTAATTATCCAATTATCAAATTCTGAAAAATTACACAAGAGATCAAATTTCTTGGAAATTACCGAATTGCCCCAAAACTTTGTAAATTGAATATTTTAGCCCAAAAATTATCAAATATAATTTTAAATGATTCTAATCATTTCTAAAATGTTTTTCAACACATCTAATGCATCAAAATCAGATTTAATACAAATCCCCCAATTTTTTTCTAATTGCTGTGACAACCCCCAAATTTTCAAGTAATTGTATTTTGGTCCCTTTTGTTCAAAACATGCCAAGATTAAATCCAATCAACCCAAAACTTTACATGCATCATATTCATACCATAATACATCACATATGTGAAAAGCCCTAAATTTGGAGTGGGTTATGAACCCTAAGTTTTCAATTTCATCAAATTGTCCAATTTCACCAAATTTACAAAATCCAACACTTTAATCCATTCAATACTTCACCAATCTAGCCTCAAAACTTTGAAACAACTCTAGAACAATTCTAGGTCACCAAGGAGTGGCTTACTAACTCTAGAATGACAACTTTGATTTTCAAAGAATCAAAAGTAAGCTTTAAAACAAGTTTAAGCTCACTTACATGCATCAATCTTTCACACAAGTTCTCAACCAAATAAACACAAACTATAATAGAAGAAAGAACATCAAAGCAACACAAAATAATTCCAATAATGTTGGAAACAATTTCCATGTTGAAAGATTTAAAGAAAAACTTACAAAACTCAAAGATTTCCAAGTTTTTTCCTTTAGCATTCAAGCTTTTCTCTCAACTTCTTTTATGTTTATTTTGTCTCAAATGAACTTGTTAAACCCTAAAAATGAAACAAAATAATATATACTTCACAAAAATAGCCCTTGGCCGAAATTGGAAGTAAAATAAATAAAAATATCTAGATATTTTTACTTTGTTTCATTTAAAGCTTTAATCAACTTGCATTTGCTTTTTATCATTACACTTTAATAATTCCAAACAAGTCAACAATGGAAACTAAAGCATTTCCAAAAATATCACAAACTTAGGATATTTATATTTTTAATTAATTTAATTATTTAACAATTAAATAATTAAATAATTATTTAAATATAAATATTTTAAATATATGTATAATATTTACTTTAAATATCCAAATACATATATATATTTATGATATATGTCAAATATCACAATTTGACAATTAATTAATATGTATTTAACAAAATCTATCATTAAGTACAAATACACAATAATTAAGAAATGACTATTAGGTCCCTTCGCATGTATTTTTCGTTTAACCTTTAAACGACTTATAAATAATCAGTATTATTCATAAATATTGCCCTAGTGCTCTTCGAGTATATTTCATTAGTGAGACTCTCTAGATTCAGGTATATCCGCCACAAAATCTAATTTCGTGTCCATAATTTACCCACCCGTAAATTATGACGACCACGGATATACTAGCTGAATTATACAGGTCGAGGTCATTGCATACGTATAATCCCTCCGTCACAGGTATCCGGATAATCCCAGAGATATAGATGTAAACGTCAAACCTATATAGGTATTATCTCGTCGACGATTCTATTAGCAATCTATAAATAACATTCGGAACTAATTTCCGAAGTATACTATGGCCATAGATTTAACTGATTGCTAATCACATATGGACTACCTATGCCCTGTACACAAGACTGACGGATCCTATCTTGACACACACAGGATATCCTGAGGATCGGTCCACACCCAATGAACATGCGGAGGTCTGATCTAAATAGATCGGTGACGTGACTGCCATCTAAGTTTGAAGGATGTCTCATACATCCACAGTGGTATCTCAAGACGAAGGACCACTATGCTACTCAACCCGAGAAGATTCTTATTGACGTTGGTGTATCATCCATTAAGAATCTTGGTGAGTCGTTCAGTGTTTATCTACTATAAACACATACACGTCTATACGAGTCTCCCCATACTCATGGTTCATTGGGATTTACCATCGGACCAAGTCTCGATATACGACATGTACTGGTCTCAACGGATTTGACTAACCGACCCGTGCTAGTGAATCTTGACCAGGAACTATATTTGATAATATACATTTAGCAGTGACACTTCTCAATGTCAAATACAAACTACCTTTTTAACTGTGTACTGCATTATATATTATCAGGCCTTTGTCTAATATATACATATCACTAAACCACATTTAGTTTCAATCTAATCGTAATCAGATCGAATACGTATATAAAAACAAGAGGTGTAACCACTAAGAAAGTAATATTATGGAAAAATAGATGTTCGTATTCATGAATCAGACATAAATACGGTCCGGATTGGCGCTCTGAGCACCAACCCCAACATCTATTTCATTTGCCTGTGGACGTAACATTCCCCTAGAGCCCAGTGTTCTTCCTAGCTCGGGGTTGGGGTGAATCCCATCGAGTCTATTTCATTGGTTTGGGGACGTAACTTCCCCCTAGAGCCAAGTGTTCTTCCAAGCTCGGGGTTGGGGTGAATCCCACCGAGTCTATTTCATTGGCATGGGGACGTAACATTCCCCTAGAGCCAAGTGTTCTTCCTAGCTCGGGGTTGAGGTGAATCCCACTGAGTCTATTTCTTTGGTTTGGGGACCCAACATCCCCCCCAGAGCCAAATATTCTTCTCACCTCGGTGTCGGGTTACGTCCCACCGAACGCATTTGATCTCGGCTCGAGGACATATTGTTACCTCAAAGTCAGACTCAAAATTGGCTGAATGCCAGATCACAACGAGATGTTGAAGGGCAAGTCAGAAAATCTGAAGTCGAAATAAACTAAGTATAAGGAGTAGAATGGAAATTTTGAGATAAGTACTAAAAATGAGAGTTACGATTGTCATTACAAAAAGAAATGTATTGTCTGAATTTACATGGGGCCCCCTTTGGGTCACCCCCATCAATCGGCCCACACATGAGCAGCTGTTTCTTATTGTGCAGGCCTAGACAGCTGAACGACCGGTACAAGCTCGGCGAGGGGAACTTCAGTTTCTGTTTGGGAGGGAAGAGTGGATACGATCTCGGCCTCATGTATTTTAGGGGCAGGAGCCTCGGGTTGGATTTCTTCAAGGTCAAGACAGAAGAACGGTTGATACGGGCTCCGGATCCTGGATTTCCTCCGAAAGGAGGGCAATCAATTTTTGGGCCTCTTCCGCGGAAGCTCTTCTTTACAGTAGCGGATGGCCGTGTGGATCGGCTCCATGTTATCCCGGGCATTAGGATTTGAATGATCTTAGCACAATCTTCGACCCCCTTGAGCTGAGCACTCTCCAGCTCTCCCACCAACGCAGCCTCCCTCTGTTGCCGTTCAGCTCCCTTATTTGCAGTTCGGCCTCCATTTTCTTCAAGTCAGCCTCTCTATATTTTTAACTCCTCGAGAGCCTGATCTCTCTCTTCGACCGTCCTCCTCAGCTTGGCCTCGGTATCGCCCAACTCCCACCCCAGGTGTTTACTCTCAGCCAGTGCAGCCTCCCGGTCCTTTTTAGCAATTTCGTCATTCTTCTTGGCCAGATCAGACGCATTGCGAAGGGATTCATTCAGCTTGAGGGCCTCATCCCTGACCCTCTCTAGAGCCTTGATTTTCTCATCCTTTTTGGCCAGTTCGGCCTCCGTTTCTGAAAGATGACTCTGAAGCCTTTGAGTCTGGCCTCCCTCAGATAGAAGACTCAGAAGTAGATCTTTGTTTTTGGCCATAAGATAATTTCCCTGCGAGGAGGAAAGAAAGAAGTCAGAACAGCAGACAAGTAAAGTTACAGGGCAGCTACATGAAATTTATTACCCTAGCCATATGGGAATAAAACTCTGTCACCACGGCCTCAGGAGAAACATCTTTGTATTTCAGGATCTCTTCAGGAGGAATTGTTTCAGCCAGTTGATTGAATGTCGGCACAAGATGGGAAGTGACTTCTCGGATTTTATCACTGAGGTCGTCCGGCCCGAGCACCACGACTCGTTTTTCTTTCACATAAGAGGTCTCTGCAGTTCTGATCTCACTCCGGACTGTCTGCCTTCTGACCAGAGTTTGTTCCTCCACCTCCTCATCTTCCTGCTCAGAACCTCCTGATCCGATAAGGCGCTTACGTTTGCTGGCAGATCTAGATTGGCCAGAAGGGCGGGTTTCAGACGTCAGGATCGCCCTTGGAAATGGGATTGTAGTTTGATCAGAAGGACGAGTCACAGCTTTGGTTTTAGCCTCCGCCAAGGCTACATTTTTTTAGGGAAGTTCCCGCTCCATTTGGCACGGGCCCCTTCGTCAGGTCTTGGATTCAGCCAAGAACACTGGGTTGCCTCGACATTTCTGCCAAGAGAAAAGCCAAGAACATGATCAGTCCAGAAATTCAGAAGAATTCAAGTCATTCACGGGTCAAGCAAGCCAGGAGAACAGTCAGGAAGTCAGTAAGAACCTACCTAAACGTCTCGGGACCTGTGGAGGTGCGCTCCAAACGAGCCCCGACTCTAAGAAGGCAGAGTCATTGGCTACCCTCCTCCAGTGGCAGGTGTAGCTCTGAGCCACCTTGATAGCCTAGTGACCTAGCACCACACAATTAACCTTGGGAGGATCCCCCAAGCAGGCTGATAATGGTTAGAGAGTTAGTATTTTGGCATGAAAGTTGAGAAAGAAAGAGAAATTGAGACATCGGGTCATAATCTCCCACTCTGAAGACATCAGGGACTTCAGTCATCTCCGGGCACACGGGCAAGGTCCGTCCCCAGTCGCATGTAGCCCAGAACCTGGGGTCTTTGAAGTTTTTGTTGGTTTGGGAAAGGTCTTTGATGAGGGCAGGGACGTCGGGATATGAAGAGAAGTAATACCAACCGTGGTGTGTTTTTGGGTTGGCCTTCAACTCCTCAAAAGACGGTTCCTCAAGGCCTGCTCGGTACCAGATCACATGCAGGCCGGCCATAATTCTCCAGCTCTTCATATTTAGTTGGCAAGAGGCGATCTCCATCCTGGCCAGCATCCCTGTGAAGTATAATTGGATAGGCAGCCGAAGACCGCACTCGAAGAGGAAGGGAGAAGAGCGATCGAACCCTCGTCAGGTTGGCTCGCACGATCACACGAGCCAGGAACATCCAGAGCTATGTCAATAGGGATTTTGTAATGCTCCCGAAGCGTACACAAAGCTTCTCCAGTAATAGTTGAAAGCCGATTCATGTCCAAGGCCGAGCTTCCCAGCTATCCAGGCTCAGGGTCTCTCCCGAGGATTCTTTGGTGATAAGAGTCATTCTTTATTTCAGAAGGGGTATGGGTTATGCATGGCAACGGGCCGGGCTTTGATAAGCCCGGCCCGAGCCCGGCAAAAAAAATTTGGCCCGGGCTGTCTCCGGGCCGGCCCGGCCCGGCCCGGTCGGGCTCGGGCTCGGGCCGGGCTTGCCCGGGCCCGATTTTTTATTATAAAAAATTAAAAAAATAAAAATTTATTATATAAATATATATATATTTTATAAATAAATATTTATTTATTTATTTTAAGCCTGGACCCGATTTTTTTATTATAAAAAATTATAAATATAAGAAATTTATTATATAAATATATATATTTTATAATTAAAAATTATTTATTTTTTTATTTAAGCCCGGGCCGGGCCGGGCCCGGGCTCGGTTTTTGGGGCCCGGCCCGGGATTTTCATATCCCGGGCCGGGCCAAAGCCGCCCGGGCCGGGCCGGGCCGAGCCGGGCCGGGCCGGGCCCGGGCTTTTCTGCCATGCATAGTATGGGTAGTATCCAAATACTTTACGCTCGTGTCTCCGAGCCTGAGGAAGATTCTGCAACACGATGAGGTTGATTTTCTACGGGTTTGGCCGAAGAGGATTCAGCGTCAGACATGCGTAATGGTCGCCAAGAAGTATAAAAGGTTAGTGGTCAGAATGAGGTATCACGAGTTTGATAACTGGTATAACTGTCGGGGACATGGGTCTACAGTCTCTAAATGCCATAACAATGACCACAAACAACAAGTCTCTCCTTAAATACATACAACCAAACAAAAAAAAAAACTAAACACATGCATTATACCCCAGCACCTATCCTACGACCAAGGAACACAAGTACAAAACATCCCAAACCAATCAGAAACAAGATTCACAACACAGAATGAGGAGATGAGCATGCCAGAAGAATCAAAAGAAATGGCAACAATAAGAAGAAAATCAGATAACACCAAACATCAATGGTCAAATACCACAAGTAAAGAGAGAGGGTCGGGCGAAAACTTACTTGGGTTGGAAAGAAGAATCGACAGTTGGTCTGAACGGTTGAAAGTCTGCTGGTCTCACGAGCAAGGTAGCTTCTGCAGTTTGAGAGTTGTGGGTTTTCGTAAAGAGAAGAAAGGAGCTTTGCTCTTCTCTTTTATAATCAGCACAATGTGTTTATGGCCGTTGGATAGGGAGAATTTTCGGATGTGCGCCGCGTGTCGTCTTTGGGCTCCATCTGATCAGTTTGGAATAAGCGGCTGGGATTGAAAGACCCTTTGGCTACCTCGGGAACGGCCGGTTGATTTGAGTTTTTGGCGGGAAGACCATAAGTTTTTGACAAGTGGCACACTCGGGTAAAACCCTAAAGTTGATTTGATGGGCATTAATGAGGATATGATGGCTTACAATTTTCGAGGGGCGGCTATCGTGGGGGTAAAAGAGGAATTTGGCTTGGTTGGAAGGCAGTTGGAAAAAGCATCAACATTCTCCGACCGAACATATGAAGATGACCGAGGAAGTTTTGGAAGAAGCTCGAGGAAGTCCTCTGTTTTGTTTTTGGACGGGCCACCGGTTAATCGATCGGCTCACTTCAGATTTTTTGTAGTTTCCGGCACTAACTCATACACTCGTTGGAACCGAGAACTATGAGACAGATGTTGATGGAGATTTCTGCGGCTAAGTCTTTTGCACAGCTCGGTAAGGGCAGAAAGGGTAATTCACTTCATCCAGATGACAAGGGGTCAGAGGAGGTGTATCGCTCCAGTTTATTGGGCATGACCGGCCAAAGGATGTAGCATGACACGGTTTCAGAAACCGACCACCTCAGAGCTATGGCCAACCACTTTTGGTCGTAGGCTCGGTTCGGTTCTATTCTGCTCCCATTGAGCAGATTGATGAGCTCGGCTATTTCAACTCAAGATGGAAACAATTTGAGAATTTCAACAAGTCACTTGGCCGACCTCCTGAAGACCGACAGAAGATTAGAAGGGTTAGATCTTTCATTCGACACATGTCATTTCCCGAAAGCACTTTACAGGCTGTCACCATTATTTTTGCGTGTGGCAGTGGAGAAAGCAGAGTGATGTGACAGGCCGTCAGGCAGTAGGCTTACTTTCGGCGAAGACAGTCTTGGGGCAGATAGCCCATCAATCAGTCGGTGACCGCGCGAGAAACGTCATAAAATTATAGGAACATTGTGTATTTCCCGAGTATATAAAGAGAGGGTAGATTCATCTGTAGGGGTTGGGTCTTTTAGACGTAAAAAACTTGTAAAAAAAGAGAAAGAACACCACTTGTAACACTCTTTCAACTGCTCGGTCACGTTCAAACCTTATTCAAAACAGGTCGGTCGAGTCAGTTTTGGCAATAAAATAACCTACATCGTTTTGTGCCTGTGGACGTAGGCTGTATTCATTCCGCCGAACCACGTTAAAACTCTCTTGTCAACCTTTACGCTTTTTCTTACTTTTTACTAAGTTTGTTTTTTTGGTCTCTCCATAACCAAACAAATTCAAGATTGAGGGAATGTTGTCTCGGAGGAGTTATCCCGAAACTGCCCCTGAGACGAAAATCAGCCGTCAACAATATTAATTAAATAACACTTCTAAATTGACATTACTTATTAATAAAGCTTATGGCTATATTGCTAGATTCAATCTTTATGGGCTAATCATTTTCTGGTCTGTTTAGCCTTTATTACAATGCCATCCGAGCAAGGCAATTGGAAAAAAATATGATGGTTTCTTTGGATGATGCAAAAAAAAAGTGCCAACTCTTTCATTTCTCAAAGAAAATGACTCGCAAAATGTGAGCCACAAGAAAATGTACCTTACTGAAGCCCGAGGGACAAGCACATGATCTTAGTCAGTAGTGATCCTTTCCAAAATTCAAGCTTGTGGGTAGTAATAAATGGCCATAAAACCTATGGCTATAATTTATCACTCTTTAATTTGGGTCCTTATCAAAAGAATCCAAGACAAGTCCTAATATCAAATAGACTTTTAGCATTACAATTTTCAAACAAAGACTAGTTAGTTGGATAATAAATTGTGATCAGTGGTAGCCGCAAAATCATAATTAGTAGATAATCACCATAATTTCTGACAAGATTTATAATGATATTTCATCTTGAACTTGAATCTTAATTTAAAATTATGAACCGTTAATTTTTAGAATTCGAGATAATTTTTATTTAATTTTAAAAATATTCCCATAGAGGTGGCTTTAAGTAAGTAGCAAATGGACCACCCGGCCACTATGAAATCCCATAATCTTACCCACCAGCTAAGCATACGACAATGACACATCCCCTTGGAAAAAAAAAGTTGTTTTTTCAGACGACACGTCGGTCATATCTGATCCAGGCATAACGGTAAAACCGAAAACAAGAACACGTTGCCCAAGAATCCTGTGGGCGGAACGCCGTCTCGAAGCAACGGCGTTCACGAACACGTGCGAGTAACGTCCTAAAACCACCACGTGTCAACTCAAATCCAGAAACTCCAAAACCAGCACGTGCGGAGAACTCTGGTTAAAACATAACCCTAGTTAACGAAATTAAAAAAAAAAAAAAAAAAAAAAAAGAAAAGAAAGAAAGAAAACAAAATGGTTTTGTCGAAATTGAATTGAAAAAACGAAAAGCAGAAGCAATGGCTGCTAAGAAATTGTGGGAGACGTATTCGAAGAGCATGATAGAGGAGGTTCAGCGATGGGGATGCATGAAACAGACAGGTGTGAGCTTGAGGTACATGATGGAGTTTGGCTCAAAACCTACAGAAAAGAATTTGTTAATTTCCGCTCAGTTTCTTCACAAAGAGCTTCCAATTAGAATCGCAAGACGAGCAATTGAGCTCCAGACCCTCCCTTACGGCTTGTCTGAGAAGCCTGCAGTTTTGAAGGTCATTTTTCAAAAAAGTTTCATTTTTGTTTATTTTATTAACTCTTTGACTGCAATTAAAGAAAGTTGACTCTCTTTTCTTTATTAATTATTATTATTTCTTTAATCTCTGTTGGGTTTTGGTTTGATTTGTTTTTTTTTTTTTAAAAAAAGGTTCATTTTGTGTGTATTTTCTGCTGGTTTAGGTTCGAGACTGGTATTTGGATTCGTTTCGTGATTTGAGGTCATTTCCTGACATTACAAGTACGAGCGATGAAAGGGATTTTACGCAAATGATTAAGGCAATTAAGGTGAGGCATAATAATGTGGTGCCCATGATGGCTTTGGGGGTTCAACAGTTGAAGAAAGGGATGGATCCCAAGATTGTTTACGAGGATCTGGATGAGATTCATCAGTTTCTGGATCGGTTTTATATGTCTAGGATTGGAATTCGTATGCTTATTGGTTTGTTTTTACTTTGTCTGGTTTCCTAAATAACTGCTGCTTTTGCTTTTGATTTTGATTTTGATGATGTTCTTGTTGGACCTGCGTCTAATTATCTTTTGTGTGGGCTTCAAATTTGGATGAAACTCAGGGCAGCATGTGGAATTGCACAATCCCAACCCCCCTCCTCATTGTATTGGCTACATAGACACAAAAATGTCTCCGATGCAGGTTGCAAGGAACGCTAGTGAGGATGCGCGATGTGTTTGTTTGCGCGAGTATGGAAGTGCACCTGATGTTAATATCTATGGTAATCCCAGTTTTACGTTTCCGTAAGTTTATTTATTCTCACTGGATTACTTTATTCTTTTTTTTTAGTTTCATTAAGATTCTTGTTTCACTTAAAGTCCTGTTATTGAGGATTTGTGGTGGGTTATAAACAGCCATTTGCTTTCTGTCATGCTTTTAAATTTAGGCTGTGTTTTCCTTACAGTTATGTCCCTTCACACTTGCAACTTATGGTATTTGAGTTGGTTAAGAACTCATTACGTGCTGTTCAAGAGCGTTATATGGACTCAGATAAAGTTGCACCTCCTGTTCGAATAATAGTTGCTGATGGATTAGAGGATGTTACTATTAAGGTTCTTCTTTTGTTTATGATCTGTATTTGAAAATTCCTTTGGTGCTTTCCTTCTTCTTTCTGCATTTTGCTGCTAAATTTAATGTGCAAAGTCTGTGTTGCACTATGTCGTTTGATGAAACTGATGTTGGTCTGACTGATATTGTAGGTTTCAGATGAGGGAGGTGGCATACGAAGAAGTGGTCTTCCCAAAATTTTCACATATCTTTATAGCACAGCCAGAAACCCTCTGGATGAAAACACTGATCTGGCAGCTGACATGGGAACAATGGCTGGATATGGATATGGACTTCCTATAAGCCGTCTGTATGCTCGCTATTTCGGAGGAGATCTGCAAATTATCTCTATGGAAGGATATGGTGAGTTGAATACACTTTTGGTTCTGTGGCACTGAAAACTGTCAACATAAATAAGTGATGAACATTTTTATTCATGCTTGATGATGTTGATGACCATAATGATGCAGCCTCTGTTTACAAGTGATATAAATTGTAGTCGCAAATATTCATACAATTGTGTTGTCAATGTGTTGCATTGCATTGTGTCACGGATCTACAAGTTCTGGCTTCTTTGATATCCTTTCTAATTCACTAATTGAATTTTGTCTAAACAGGAACAGATGCATATCTCCATTTGTCTCGTTTGGGGGATTCTCAAGAACCCCTGCCATGAATTTCAACTGCAGTTCAGTTGATTGACAGGAACCTCTGATGAGCTTCCATGCAATTTCTAAGTTGAAGAGAGAGCAAATTTCTCATATAACTTGATCAATGGAAGTATTAAACAAAGCTATTAACAATTTGTACAAGAAAAGCATTGCTGTCAATTTTGATCCTAAAAAATTGTCAGCTTTCTTGTACATTCCTCTTTATTCTGTATCTGCTGGTAATTTGTTTATTTCAGTTCACCTGTAATTCATTTTCCTCGCATGTTACTTCTACTCAAATTAAATGCTTGATCTTTTGATATATGTTTTATCAAATATACTATTCTAATTAGGGATGGCAAAAATACTACGGGATGGGTCCTCGGATGCCCTCCCCATTAGGGGCGGGGATCGAGGATAAAAAATTTAAGAGGTTAACATCGGGGATGAGCATGGGGTCGATTAATAATAGTCATTGTTTTTTATGATGGGGATCAGTTGTAATTTTATCCGTTTCCATTCCCTAAATTTTTAATTTCATATATTATTTTTAATTTTTTTTATATTAGCATAGAAATATTGAGATCTGTTGACAAAGATGATTTTGAGATGAGTTGACGAAGATAATTTTGTTATTTTGTGTAATGGATTAATGTAGTATATAGTCTTTTTTAGAGTACATCTAAATTTGATGTTTCGCTTTTTTTAAAAAAAAAAAAGATGACGTTTTATTTTTAAATAAGTTTATAGATTATACTGTAAGATATGTGTTAAATGATTTTAATTTACTTTTGGATAAAAAGGGGTCCCCTCGGATAATTATGAAGGGACGAGGGAATATCTTTCATTGGTTCCGTAGCAATTATGGCTCACAAAAATATATCAATACAACTCAAGCAATTTCATACAAGATCCTCAGTTTTTGCTACAATTGTTTTTCTTTAAATTCTCTTCATGTATGTAAAAAGAATTAAGAGTTGCAAATATAGTAGTAAAATCTCAGTGCCTTCTTTGCTTAGAGCGTCTTTGTGACTGTTGGCCCCTTATCTTCCATTTATCGTTTCCAGCTGGACGATTTTGATCTTCAATCTCCCGGACCTTGCGTTTCCTGAAAAATATTCATTCGTGTGAATTAAACAAGAACACCAAATTAAACTCGAGGCTTTGCACAGAAACACGATACTATCTTTGCCTAGCTCACCTGTACTGCCCAAGTTTAGGATCAGAGAGTAGCTCGTCTGCTAGGGTTGCCTTCCTTTCCTTCTTAGTCAGTCTACTTGAGAAGAAATCTGCCGATGACTCTACTACTGTGCCCACCTGATTACCAGTCAACACAGCCAGATGCTTTGTTAGAGAATCAACCTAAAAGCAACATGGTTACAAGAAAAATAAGCCACAAAAGTTCAATGCAACAAGATAAACATGCCTGGAAATACTTGGGCAGTGTTTTCGATTTTGCATCACTCTTCTTGTAGTGTCTCTTTGGATCCATGGCACCCCTCAACTGCATTATCAACGAAGTATAAAAAAATGAGACTAACATTTAGTCACAAGAAAAGACACCCAACCGATGTAACACCATCAGAAAGCCCCCAACCCACCCCATAGCTATCATCTATGCATAATACTTTCATCATGAATGTCTATGCATTATCAACAGAGAGCTATCACATTCGAAACAGGTTACAGAAATATGATAGACTTGAACATCAACGGCTCAATTGGAGTTGATGTTGTCCGTGGATTTTTGTATGTGGCCAAGGACCGGCCCATTGGCGTGGGTCATGCACCAGGCTTTGGCCCAATCAGTCGAACACAGAAAACATCAAGTTGGCCACATAATCCCCTAGCTACATAAATAAGCATCTAACCGAGGACACCATCTGACTGAGGACATCAAATTAGGAGGAGGTTAGAACACTAAAAAGAACCTATAATTATGGTTCAAAATCTAGAATAGGAAAGAAAATTAAAATCATAACCCTAGACACACTGGAAAACTGCCATTGTTACAAGCATACAAAAAGAAAACCCAAATCAGAGGGTTTTTGCCGATAACAACCCCTTTTGTGTTGCGGAATCAAAGATAAAGTTAGCAGACAACACACAGATTCTCCATCAATACAAAATTAACTCGGTGGAAACGGATCGAGGTCAGAAAACTCTTTTAATTTTCTGAAAGAGAATTTGGTGTCAATACAATCACATAATTATTAGCGATTTCAGTCAATAGAATACTTAGAAGAAAACTGCAACTTCTCAGTTATTAGACATAAGCCAAATCATCGAAATTAAAAGTAGATTCAGCCAAAACATAAAACATGAATCATAAAATATCCCAATTTCTGCTCTGCTGAACGAAGCATCAAACTGGTTCTTATAAGCAAGCTCTCACAAGAAAGACCAAAATTTGCAACGGCACACATTCACGTCAAACATAAGAAAGAAAAACACCCAATTAAGTTCCCTAAATTGCAGTATCGAAACCAGACAAATAGAGAGAGAGATAATCAAACAATAATGCTATCAAACAAATATTAAAGCAGGGGAATAAATAAAACTTCAATTAATAACATATTTATATCAATAATAATAAATATAAATATAAAGCAGGGCACCTTCAATAGCTGAAGATCTTTCTTCAACTCAGGAGTTATAGTTGCAGCCGGCATATCAAACCTAATTTCCGAGTTCACCGGAAAACAAATATTAATCAAACAACCCACAAAATCAATTTAAAAAAGAATCAAAATAATAATAATAATCAAAAGAAAATACCAGCTTGTGCCGGCGGTATCTTTGACTTGTTTCTTGAGTAATTTGTTAAGCTTTTTGGGATCGTTAGGTGGCACGAAGAGCCCATCAACAAGTTCCGTATTGGGTCTCCAAAGAGCGCTGCTTTCTCGCTGATTATGCGATTCATTGACGCCGCCGGCATTACCATTTGAACTTTCCGATGATAAGGTTGCCGGTAACTTTGGCTGCCATGAAAGGCCAATCACTGGCTTCTTCTCTGCCATTTCACTATTCTGAATATCTGATTCAAAGGCAGCAACGTAAATAAAACCCTATCTCTCTATATATATATAAGAAGAGAGAGATTTATAGAATTTTATCTTTGAAGTCCCTATGCTTCTGTATTTTATACAATGAGGTATAAATGATCAAATATTTTACAAAATAAGTCCCATCTTTACTGTTGACTCACCGACCTTTATGTTACGGAAATATGTCTCATAGTCATGGGTAATTTCTCATTAGAACAATAGGGACCTAATGAATAAATTATAAAAAGATAGAGATTTAATGAGTAATTATGA